>JADHKM010000030.1:0-50854 GCA_019925495.1 Ophiostoma fasciatum | reverse complement strand
GGTGCAGAGGGGGGGGGGGGGGCGGATAACGAAAACGGCGCGGTGGAGAGGCGCGGCGTAACGGTTTACTTAATTTATAACCTGGTAAGCGGCGCTTTATTAATTACGTAGCGACGACGAGGGCGTAAGCGCGGCGCGCGGCGCGCGGGCGCGGTTAAACGGTGTAACGGTACGGCGGCTTAACGGCGTAGGCGCGGCGCGCGTTAATACGGCGGGAGCGGGGTGGTTAACCGCGGCGGAAGCGTACGGGGTTAGGGTTAGGCTCCCGCGTAATCGAAGCCGTACGGCGGTAACGTAAAGGCCGGTACTTATAAAGTTAAAACGGCGTAACGTCGGGCGTAGTTACGGCGTGTTAACGCCTTTAACCCGGGCTCTTAACGTTTCGGTTTCGCGGGCGAACGATAAGGACCGTTCGACGCCGATACTTTAACGGGCGGCGACGATAATCGTAATATCCTCGCGGGTAACGGTCGCCGTACGGTAGCATTCCGTAATCTAGTCGTTAATAACCTAAGTGTTATCGTTAACCACGGTAACATCCTCGCGGATAATAACGGCGAGGCTCCGTACGGTGGCGGCGGCGTCGTTTTAAACGGCGGCGAGGTCCGATATAGTTCCGGTAAGGCTATCGCGGTATTCGGCGACGGTGTTTAAGATTGTTTATTTAAGCTTAAGGTCGTTAACGCTACGTAACGGGCACGGGTAACCGTCGGGGCCGGGCGGGTTAAAGTAATAACGGAGGTCGTTAGATTATAACGCGGCGAACGTAGCGTAGCCGTGTTACATCCGGGGGTCGAGGATACGTACCGTTTAAATTATTTAAAAAGTCGGGCGCTCCGTCGGTAACGCGGCGTTAACGGTCTCTTAAACTTATAATATAACCGTGTAACGGTTACGTAAACGGCGGATAAACGCCGTCTAAAAAAGGGCGCCGCCGTCGGCGAGGACCTTCTTAATATACTATATAACGGGGAGGATATACGGCGCGTCCGGTTATAACGGCGGCGGGAAGAGGAATATAAACCGGGCGAGGAGCTCGCTAAAGGCGACGTCGTACGGGAGCGCGGACTTCTTTATCGGTATAACGGTCGTATCGTGTATAATAACGGTAACGGTGAATTTACCCTTTATCGTACGGGCGGTTTAACGGGCGCGGCCGGCGTCGTTTAATAAAGCGATTTAATCGAAGATCGTTATAACGGTGGCGTTTAAAAACGGTAAGCGGGCGAACTTAACCTTATAATAAGTTTTAAAGTCGTATTCCGTTACCGTCGTTACCTCCGTTACTTTACGTTTACGCGGCGGTGTAGAGAAAAGCTACGTCGTTACGGTTAATACTACCGTTATACCCGTAACGCGGGAGTTAAAAGCCGTTACCGTAGTCTTAGCTTAACGAGGAGGGGCGCCGGGGACGGGGGTATAAGCGAGCGGCGTTACCGGGTTGCCGTCGTAGCGCGACCTAGCCCGAGTATTACGCGTTAAGGAGTCGTTTAACACCGTTATCGTAGATGGCGGCGTCGTTATAACGCGCGGTAACGTGGTAACGGTTAACGGCGGTACGGCGGCGACGGGCGGGGGAGTAACGGCGGCCGATAGTATTATAGTAAGGGCGGTTAATTACGCGGCGGCGGTTAACGCGGGCGTCGTGGTAATAAGCGGTTACGTAATGGCGACGAACGGTATTACGGTAACGGGGGGCGGTAGTCCGACGGTCGGTAACGGCGCGGTAACGGTAAGTAGCGTAACGGTGTTAACCGGTTACGGCGGTATAGCCGGACGGGATTAAAATACGGCGGCGGCTATTATAGTCGAGGCGGCGGAGGTTATTACGGCGCCGGCGCGTACGGTAAGCGTACCGGGTCGAGGCGTGCCGAAAACCGCCTCGTCGTCCTATAACGGGCCGGGGGGTAAGCGGGTAAGGGGCGGCGTCGTAAAGGGCGTCGTAACCCAAAAGGCGGCGAGCCGGGCGGTCCGCTCGCGTAACGACTCCGGCACCTCGTAAACGTCCGTGGCGCCGTTAACGGGCGAGGCGGGCTCCGCGAACTAGACGTGGCGGGCGGGCGGTTAAGTTAGAGCTATACCGTTTAAGTTTAGCGAGCGGCGGTCGTCCGAGTGGGCGGCGTCGTCTTTTACCGCTAGCCCGTGGCTGTCGAAGGCGGCGGAGGGGGCGTTATCGCCGTTATCCTCGTTGGTAAAAGCGGCGTCGTCGTTACCGCCGTGCCCGGAGTCGAGGTCGTTATTATTAACGAAGCCGTCGTCCGTGGAGGCCGCGGGCGACGCGTCCGTCGGCGGGTCGGAGTTTATTATAACGGTACGGCCGTTATAAGGAGGGGGGAAAGGACGGAGAGCGGAGGCCGGTAATGTCGTCTTACTACCGTTACGTAATCGTCGGCGACGTAGTGGCGCGGGTTAAGGGGTAAGTAAGGGTAAAGACGGAAGGAGGTGGATAACGCGTCGTATTTAAACGACGGGGGTAGACGTTTTAAAGTCGACGGCAGGTAAAGTGAAAAATTTATAAGGCGCGGGCTAAATATAGAAGGAGCGAAGGGGGGATAGATAAAGGAGAAGGATAAAAAGGGTAAACGCGACGTCACGGAGTTACGAAGTTAAACGCCGGTTTAGGTTAAAAGAGAAGAAGGATAAAGGAGAGGGCGACGTCGTAATTTAAACGGTTATCCGTTTACGGTTACTAAGCGGCCGGCCGCGGCGACGTGGTACCGGTGGTTCGGCGGCGGTACGGGCGGCGCGTAAGGTCCGTCCGGTCGTTTAAGTAATTAGTACCACGGTCCGTTTATAACGGCCGCGGTTACGGGAGGACGGTTAAATAAGCACGTCCCCGTTAAGCTAGCGTTAAACCTCTAAGTACGCTGCTTCGTATTCCGCGATAAGGTCCGGGGAGCCGTCGAAGAGTAAGGCGCGCGTAATCCAACTGTTCTCGGCGTTTAAGTAACCGGTCCATTTAACGAGGTAGTCGACGACGCGGCCTTAACGGGTGTCTCGGATATAGTGTTACGTAATCCGTTCCACCTCGTACCGATCGTTATCGTCCGCGGTGGCGTTTTAAACGACTAGTCTTAACGGAGGCACCTCGCGGTTATATAAGTCTTAGTCCTAGTCGACTTTAAACAGCTAAGTAACGTTAACCACGGGGTGAATACGCCAGCTAGGTAGTAAGGCGAGGCGGTAGGCTTACTTACCTACACGCTCCGTTACCTCGAAAGGGCCGGCCCGTTACGGGGAGTATTTAAAAGGCGGTCGGCCGGGTAAGTGGTAACCGTGGTAAAGGCGGAGGTAAACCTTTTCGCCGACTTAAAATTCTACGCGCCGGTACTGTTTATCGTACCGAAGCTTAATAAGGGTGTTAATTAAGTCGGCGAGGCGGCTCGCTTTTTTATAAAATTCCCGTCGTTATAGTTTACGCGTCTCCGCCTTCCGCACGTCGGACTCGGCGGGCTTAAACAGTTATAGAGGGCCGTTAAAGCGGAAGCCGAGAACGATCTCGTTAAGTAAATAGCCGAGGGTAGTTAAGACGGCGTTATTTAAACGGAACTGTAGGGCGGGTAGGATAACCATTTAAAGGGTGTCGGGGTTTACCGCGTAATGGAAACGGATCGTGATCTCGACTATTTAGTTTTTTCTTTCCGATAAACCGTTTATTTAAGCGTAATGGGCGGTAGTTATAAAGAGTTTAGTGTTTAAACGACGGAATATCTTTTATTAAACGCGGGAGATAAATTTCGGGTCGTAGTCGTTAATAATACGCTTTAATAATCCTTAATCGGCGTATATTAAAGCGCGGAGAAGGAGCGATATTTAGTCCTCGGCCGTGTACTTATTATTACCGGCGATAAAGAGTGTTTTCCGGGATACTTTATATATAACTATTAAGAGCGTATTTAAAGTATCGAACTTTAAATTATACTAAGCCGTTTTAATAAACGGGACGGCGGGTAAAGCGGTTACGAAGTTTATAATAATAGTATAGTACGGGAGGTCGGGGTTAAGGATAGGTTATAACTCTCCCGGTAACTGTAAACGGGACGTTTAATTCTCGATATAGGTTATATAGTACGTTAAGTAACGTTTAATTTTAACGCGTAACCGTAGGATAAAGATACCGTCGAGTTAATATATTATACGGTGCTCGCCGAAGTGGAAGCTATCGTCGTATACGGTTACGAGAACTTCGCTTTCGATAACGCGTAGGATATAAAGTCGCGGGTTATTATCGGGGCCGTAGTAATAAAGAAGGCCGTCGGTAAGTTCTTACGGGCCGAGTAACACTTAACGTACGGGGCGCGCGGCTTTACGCTTCGGCGTGGCGGTACGGGCGGTTATAATAGATTAACGGAGCTCGTCGACGAGGGGGTGGAAGGTACGGTTTATAACGTATACCGCGCGGAGACGGTTACGGAATTTAAGGTTTATCGCGACGACCGCGACGCCGTCGACGGTAGAGTAGTAGTAGTCTTATATTTTTACGTTGGCGAGTAGGCGTGTTAACGCGGGCGGGACTAGTCGAGGTGCCGTATTTTAATCGAGTTCGTTTATAACGAAAGCCGTCGGGAGGTCTTTATATATTACGTCCTCGAGGATATCCCCGTTATTTAAGTCTTAACTACTAACTTATATAAGTAAGCGGGAGAGGGCGTCCGGTATTATATTTAACTTACTAAGGATATGGAAAATACGGACGTTAAACTAGGATATATAATTTATTACGGAGGCTAGTTTAAAGTTTACTTTATTTAAGTTTATAATTTTAAAGGACGTATACGTAATAATATTCTTAACCGGTACGTAGTCGGTAAGGACGACGATAAAGTGTTTATTTAACTATACCAGCTTACGTAGCTTTACGAAAACCTAAATAATACCGGCGACTTCGTTTTCTATTACTCCGTACCCCTACTCGCGCGAGGTGGTGGCGCGGGATAAGAATATAAGTGGGCGGTATTTAACTTACGGTAAGTCTTTACTTAAGATCGCGATACCGTCCTACGGGATATAAAGTTAAAAGATAACCGCTCCGAATCCGCGTTTACACGTATCGACTTTAATAAACAGTAACTCGGTAAGTACGTAATGGAAAAGCTTAACCTACGTCGTTAAAGACTCTTAAAGTAAGGCGAAGGACTCGAGCTCTTTTAACGTCGGGTTAAATTTAAGCTGTTTCTCGAATGTTTTACGTTTAAACGGGTTAAGAGCGGTGTTAATACCGAGCTCCTCTCGTCTACGGTATTATAAGGCCGTTTTACGGGTTTATAAAAGGAGTACCTTTACGTCGTACTATACGATACTACTCTAGAAAAAGTTTATTATACCGAGGTAAGAGCTTAGTACGGGTAGATTACGCGGAAAGGAGATTCGTACGAACGCCGCGATACGGTTTACCGTACGGGTAATACTTACACCGTCGACGTTAAAGCCGAGTAAACGGACTATAAGGAACGCGAAGAAGCTTTTCTCCGCCGAGACGTAAAGATGGTGTTTAAGGAAGAGCCGGAGTATTACCTCGAGGTATTATAAATATTCTTTTAATATATCGTTAAAGATAATAACGTCGTCGATATATACGTTAACGAAGGACTAGTACGGCTTAAAAAGGCCGTTTATAAACCGTTACGCGTATATTAAAACGTTTCGTAAGCTTATAAGTACGACGTTTAAATATTCGATACCGCGTTAATTAATAATAACGAGGCGGTTACGATATTTTACGAAGACGGGTAGTTAGTGGAAGAAAGCCGTTATATCGACTGTCGTGTAAAACTGTTTCCCGGCGACTATTTAGATAATGTTGTTTTAATCGGGTAAAGGATAAATATCCGGTACCGTAAAGCGGTTTAACGGTCGAAGGTCGACGACGACGCGTCTTTTCCGTTTACCGTTAACGGTACGTTAAATAACGAAGACGGGGTAAATAATAAGTGCCCCCGTACGGAGGTATCCTATCTTACCCTAAGTATATATTTTATTATAACGTTCGTCGATTAAGGCCCGGTTTTCGAGTCCGAGGGGGTATAGCTTAATAAACTGTTTTTATAATTATTAACCGTTTACGAGGTCGATTCGTATTTTCTCTTCCTTTAATATAAATACTATACCTTTATTTTTAAAGACCTCGGCGTACTTATTAAGCAAGTCTTCGATACGGTTTACGAACGAGGCGTTCTATATATAAACTTCGGCGCCGTACGTTATTTTACGGAATAAGAAGTCCGTCGGTTTTTCGAAACCGTAAAACGGGATATATATTCGGAGCTTTACCGAGTGCGGCGTGTTTTAAACGGCGGTGTAGCTTATAGTATTACCCTTAGTAGTAAACGGGGCCGTGTTAATGGGTTACGCGGTCGTTAAGTTTACCGAGTGGTGTAGCCGGTAGTAGAAGACGCCGTCGTGGTATATAACGCCGTGGAGACTATCGTAGATAGAGTTTAAGATCTCGTCGGTGTTATCCGGTAAGTCCTCGGTGCCGTTTTTATAAAGTTAATAGGCGGCCTCGGTTAAGATTTAATACCCGAGTATATTAAGTGGCGGGTCGGTGATATAACCGAGGACGGTACTTTTAAAAAGCACCACTTTTCCTTATAACTAATTACGTAGTTAAAGTTTATTATTACTATCCTTATTAAGCGTAACGTCGACGGTATTAGGATACGTTAAGTAAAAAAAGTAGGTTTAAACGTCGGGTTATTTCGAGTAGTTTAACGGGAGGTCGTCGTACCGAACGTCGGCTAAAAGGTGGTTATATAGTATTAAAACTACTTAATTAACGAGGTGGACGCGGGCGCGTAAGTCTTTTTATCGTCGGAAGCCGTAGACGACGAGGTTTTAGAATACGCGGAAGCGGATTTTTACGGCCGTAGCGTTCAGTTCTACTCCGAGCTAAGTTAGGAGTTCTATACCGAGGAGGACGTTTAACGGTAATACCGGCGTAACGTTTACGGTGATTATAACGAGGCCGAGGACTTAAACGTCGTTAATACGGCCTTCTAAGAAAATACTAAAGGTGGCTTTTTCGGTTATAATAATTATATATCCGAAGGCCTCGATTACACGGTGTTACGGTTAAAAAGTAGCGCGCGGCGCGTATTTAACAAGCTACGCTTTAAAGACGACGTATCCGGAGGCGCCGGTATCGACGTAGATATAGTATATATTACCGTTTTTAAAGAGTCGGACTAGGATTATAAAAAGGGAACTTTTTATACCGTCCTCGGATACCGCGTATAATGATATCTCCGCCGTGAAAACGTCGCCGTTACAGTAACGATAAACGGGCGTGTTCCGGTAAACGGTGAATACGCTTAGTTTAACCGTAGTTAGTTTAATATCCGGAATAGCCTATCGTCCTTCGTTAATAAAGCTTCTCCCGTCGTAATCGTTACGGTAAGTTAAGACGTCGAGGTAGCGCGGGGTAAACACCGGTTTATAAACGAGGGTTACGGACTTGGCGTTATAAGATATGGTTATAAATACGTTACCGTTTATAGTGTTAAAGTAGTATCTTATAACCTCGTTAAGGTAATCGTCGTTAAAAAAGCCGCGGTTTAAGTCGTAGTCCTCGGCGTCGTTCGAGATAACTACCTAGTCTTCCGGGTCGTAGTAATAGAATACGGCGGCGTCGTTATTTAAGTCCGCGTCCCCGGAGTAGTCGAAGTTATAACCTTCTCGTTCCGCTTTCTAGACGCGTTCGGAGAATTACGGGTCGCGGTCGTAGTACCGTTTTACGGCGAACGGTTATCCGGGCCGGCGTTTCGTATAGTAGCTTTTACGGGGCCGGGGGGCGTTATTACGTTAGCGGTATAATAACCGTAATCCCGTCCGCGTTTAGTCTTAACGTACCGGTTAAAGGCGGTCCGTAAGTTACGGGGTTTACCTTTCGTATTATTAAAAGCGGTAACCCGTCCGACGGTCTTAGGTTAAGCGGTAAACCTACTAGTTACGAGGTTAATAGTCCGCGGAGCGGTCGCGTCGAGGGTAATCCGCGTCGTCGTTTAATTTTAACTCGTTACGGCGGGGCGGTGGGCGACGGCTTAGTTATCGTCCGTACTTATCGCGGTTAAAGTCGTCGTTTACGAAGTACGTTACGGCGACCGTAGTGTTACTTTTATTAACGGCGGTTTTAATTACGGCTTTCTCGTAAACGACTACGCGGTTTATTACGGCTTAAAGGATAACGATATCTTAAAAGCGTTTAAGTATCTAGTCCGTCGCCTTTACGGGGAGCTTAACTCTTAACTTAGCGTAAAGTTAAAAACGGAACGTGTTAATCACTTACTAGTCGGTATAGTTGTTTATATAACGGGCGTAACGGACCGTATCCGTAAGGAAAGTCCGTATAACCGCGTTAAACGTGTTAACGTCGCGTGTAAGCTTATATTCCGTGAGCTAGTTAATACTTTCGTCGTAACGGAGGTTAAAACGTTTAAACAGCTTCTTATAAAAGACGGTAAAGTCGCCTTTTATAACTATCCGTTACTCGTTAAAATATATCCTAATAAACTAGGTAAAAGCTTCGCCGTTAAAATAACGGGACGGGTCGGCGTAAACGTCGTAAAGTAAGTTATACGTACGGTCCGCGGCGACGAGGTTACGGATATACTAAACGAACGCCTCGACGTCGTTAAAGATATACTTAACCGGGTTTATTTACTCTTTAACGTTTACGTCGGGTTAAAAGATATTAAGCTATAAGTATTTACCCGGTGTTTAAGACGAGGCGTCGGGAAACGGCGACACGGTTAGTGGTTCGGGCCGGTGGTTACCCGCGTACCCGCGTTATCCGTCGTCGCGTTATACGGCGAGCCGTTAGTTGCCGCGTGAATCGGGGAACGGTCTCGTGTCCGTTTTAGAGTACGTTATTACGGTATAACCGGTATACGTTGTTATCGGGTTTATCCGCGTTTAATCGTTAAGTCTATAGTTTATCGCGTATATAGACGGATTAAAGGAGGCGTAGTATTAATACGGGAAGCGGGAGTCGTATTACGGTAGTAAAGGGCCCTTTAATACCGGGCCGCCGCGCGTTAAGGCCGCGGGCGGTTGGTTAAGGTTGTCGGTATCGGGGACACCGTGTTATTACGAAAAACCCGCGTTGTCGAATCTTTAAACCGAAAGTGGCGGACTTAAGTTAACGTTATAAAAGGCGCCGGGTTGTAGTACGGTATCGTTATTAAAGTTAAACGGGGGCGTCGCCTCGGCGGGTAAACGCGTAAAGCCGGCCGAGGGTTATCTACCCGTAATACGGTATAAAGCTTAGTAATAAAAGCTATTAATAAAACTTATAACGTCCAAGTCGCGTATTATATCCTTTAACGGGGGTAACGGTGGTTAACTCGACGGTTAATACCCGAACGCGGGGTATATTAAACTTACTAACGGCGCCGAGTACACCGAGTCGCCTATACGGTTATTAAACGCGGGAGAGACTAACCGCGGTATTAAGCTAGGCTGGTTATCGTCCGTACCGCGGTTTTAATACGTTATACCTTTAAAGAGCGGTGTTTTATAAATAAACTCGGGGTGTAATTACCTACGGGAGCCGTATAACGTAATCGGCGTACCGTTTATCTTTAGGTTAAAAAAACGGACCGACGGTTAAACGCGGGACGGAGGCGTTATCGTTAATCCGTTTATCGGACTTAACGTAAGGTGGTCGTGGGTAACGAGACGGTGGTTAGGGACGGTAGGCTGTTTACCCTTACGGAGCTACGTTTAATACGTCGGTAAGTCCTCGTTAAGCCTCTCGTTATCCTTACTACCGTGGCTGCTCGTTATCCCGCGCGGACTGGCTCCGTAAAGCGGGATTACGGTTTCCGGGCTGTTATTAGATATAACCGCGTTATTAAGAGCTTCTTTTAATACGGTATCGTCGTCGGTCTTACCGCCGGAAAAAGGGTGGACTGAAATAAAAAACGAGATAAGGGCCGAGATAAGAGACAGGGTTACGGAGATTTAAAGGCGTTTTTAACTCCGAGTAACGGGGCGTTTACTTAACGGTTTATAAACTTTACGACGCGGCGTTCGCTTTTAAAACGGTGGCGGCGGTGGCGGTTACGTTACGTCGTATACTTTTATATCTATAGTGTTTAAAAAGTCGGTACTTTCCGTAAAGAGGTTTATTATAATCTTAACGGACGGGAGTCGCCCCTCGTCGTAAAGCTTTTTTAACGTATAACCGATATTAAAGAGAGCTTAACGGATTTCGTTAACGGTTAAACGGTAGTCGGGGTTTATTATTTCTAGTAGTGGCGAGGTTGTTTAACGGACTTCGTAGTCGTCGTCGTCCTCGTTACTTAAAATCTGTAAGTGTGTTACGAGGCGGACTCGTTATCTATCGCCGTCGTTAACGAGGCCCGTAATCTCGTTTAAGGTGCGTACCCGGAGTTAAGCGTGAAGCCGTTACGCGGTCTCGAGGACCTTACGAATTAGTTAGCTCGGGGGCGCCGTAAAAGTGCTCGTTATAAAGGGCGAGGTTTACCGTCTACCGGGACGGCGCCGTAAGAGAAAAATCTTTAGTTATTAAAGGAGGGCAGGTTTTAATAAGCCGTCTCTTAAAGACGAGATTCCGGCGTCGTCTCGTCCTTAATCGTTGTCGGCGGAAGCACTCTAGTAAACTTATCGGTAGAGGAGAGTTATTACCACTTATTACGCACGATAAACGTGTACGTACCTCGCGGGCTGGCTTAGGATGTTAACCGGCGGTAAGGTAAGGCGAAGGCGTAATAGGCGTAGGCACGTATAACGGTTGTAAGGTCCCGGTATACGGGACTACGGTCTAGAGAGACTAAGTAAGGAGCGAGAAGTGAAGAGAGTAGATTAGATAGGAGTCTAAGCTACGGTTTAACTATAGGGGCCTTATATAAGTGGTAGAGCTGGTAGGGGTTACGTGATAGGGGTTACGTAGCTCTTACGCTGTAGGGCACCTAGGCTATACGTGCGTATTATAACGAGGCGTTATTAAGGTTAACCGTCGTCGGTAAAAGGTTTATTACCGACGTCGTCGTCTATACGGCGAAAGGTTAAAGGTATAAAGGGAGGCCGGAGTTTAATAGTATAACCTAAGCCTTATCGTAAATCGTCCTCCCGGCGCGTTTAACGCGCTTATTAAACGACGGTATATAAAGCGTCGTCTTTTTAAGGATAATACTTAAGTCGTCGGCTTACGTCGTTAGTTTAAACTTTATAAAGCCTTTCGTAGACTGCCCGAACTTAAAGCCACCGTTAAAGTTTAAAGCTTAAATCTTTAAATTCGTTTACCTTTCGAAGTGGGCGACGAACCGTTTAATACTATTAAAGGTATTACCTTTTTAAGTTAAAAATTAAACTTAATAAAAGCCGGAGTATTAATTTATATAATAGACGAAATACCGGAAGCTTATAAAGCTTAACGTATACGTCGTAACGTCGAGACGGACTAGTTATCCCGGAGTTAAGATAAGGTCCGGTAAACGGCGACTAATCACCTCCGTAACCTTACCGAAAGCGTACGGGGTATAAAAGTCCGTCGTCGGTTTAACCGTAATACCGGTTTTAAAGGCCGTTTACCGGACTATATCCGGGGAGGTATATAAGAGGCGTTTATATATAACGGTGTAATTAACCGTCGTTATAATTAGTCCGGCCTTTTAACTAAACGCCGGGGTCGTATCCGTAAAAATAAAGACGTTCTTAACCTATTATAATAGTAAATTAACGTAACCCTTCGTAACGGTCCCGCGTTAAAGATTTATAAAAATACCCCGGGTTATTAACTTACCGGCCGAAATAAGATTAACCGGCGCCGTCGGAGAGTAAAAGGCGTCGTCGACGGTAATCGTAACCTTATTATTAACGCCGTCGGTCGTCTTGAAAATAGCCGTACCCCCGAGGTCGTAAGTAGTAAAAGATTTATTAACGTTAACCGCCGTAAACGGGTTATCCAGTTTAAATAACGATACGAACCACTTCGCGTCGTTAAAACGGTGCTCCGAGGTGCCCGAATCGAGGAGGATAAAGTCCGGTATAATCCCGTAAAGGATTAATATAAAGGACACGGACGAGCTAATAATACTAAACGTTAAGTGGTCGACCGTCGTATTAACCGAGACTAGGGCCGGAGAGTCGTCGGACGTCGACGACGTCGTCGTCGTCTATTTACCGCGGGCCGGTCGGAGTTATAGGTTTTTCCGAAAGTATAAAGCCGACCCGTTAAGGTGGTAATAGTTATAATAATCGTAAAAGATACGGTTATTTATCGTCGGGTGTTAATATTAATATATCGGGTAAACCGGTACCCTTAACTACCGGCCTCGGTAAAAGGTTTAAGCCTAAGCCGTGGTTTAAAACGGGCGGGAGCCTCCTCCGGACCCGGCGTTACCCCGGTTAAATAAGGTTAACGCGAGGTTTTTACCGGTAAACGTAAACGCCCCGTTTTAAGTCTCGGACACTTACGAAACGGTATTTTTAAAAGATAAAGTACCCTTTTATACCGTATAGTATAACCGAAAAGCCCCGGTACGGTCGATCCTTATAAATTAAACTATTAACTAAATCGCCTTTTTTTAATCTTTAATCGTAAAGGGAGAGGCGTCGATAACTTCGACGAGTTTAATAAACCTATCGATAAAAGCGTCCGTGGTCCCGAACTTAGTAATATTTAAAGCGTAATATTCGATAAGGGTAAACGTCGCCCTTTCGATCGGAGTGAACTCGTAACGTCGTTAAATCACTTTAAATATATAAACCGGGTTTTAGTCGAGAACGTTAAAACCGTAAATCTTAAGGTCGTAAATAATACCTTATACCGAGCCACGTATAATACTAAGTATAGTATTACGGGCTAGATTTTAAACGGCGTAATCGTTATCGTCCTCCGATAATAAAGGGTCGTCGAGGATAGTCGGGTATTCGGACGCCTTTACCGCGAGTATAATTTCGGCTACTTAGGATAAGTAGTTAATCTTATTTAAAACCGGTACCGACACCTTTCGATTACCGATACGACGGACGGTCGAAAAGGAGGTACGCGGGGGAGGGGGGGCCGATATAGTGTTAAAAGGATAGGAAGACCGGAAGATAAACGATAAGGATAACGATAGTAGGTTAAAGAAGATAAAAGATAAAAAGGACGACGATACGTCGTTTAAAAGATAAAAGGATAAGGGAGACGACGGTAGGTCGTTAAGAAGTTAAGAAGATAAGAAGTTAAAAGGATAAGAAGGACGATAGACGGTTAACGTTTAATTAAAAAATAGAGGTAAGGATTAAAAGAGGGACTAGGAGTAAACGACTATTATATAGGAAGATAAAAGGACGGAGGATAATCGACCGTCGTCGGAGAGGATAGAGTCTTTAAATAGTCGTATCGTCTAGTCGTATCGTTATAAAGACGGTAAGAAGTGAAAAAAAGGGTTATAGGCAGGGTAAGGGTAAGGGTAAGGGCCTCCTACACGTACGAAACGACGTTTAAGACAGGCGTTAAACGTAAAGCGTTACGTCTCGAAATAAACGTTAAACGTAAAGTGTCCCGTCGATAAGGATAGATAGGCTAGGGACGATAAACGGCGTCGAGCGTCGTCGTAGAGGGTCGCCCCGATAACGGTTAATGGTTAAGACGGTATAAAGAAGGGTCGATAAACCGTAATCGACCGTCGACGTCGCGGTAGGCGACGTATAAAGAGGATAACGTTTATAAGTGGTAGACGACAGGCGACGTCGGTTAAAGGACGTCGTCGTAAAATAGACGCGTCGGAGGCAGTTATCCGACGGTTAGTAAAGGCTACAGGGTTAAAAATGCGTCTATAAGCGGTGAACGTCCGACGACGTCGGTTAAAGGACGTCGCGGGCAGTTAGAAAAATCGACGTCGGTTAAAGGACGTCGTGGGCGTGTCGAAGGCCGCCCGAGGGTCGTTTATATCGTGGAAAAGCGTCACGACGGACAGACGGCGGCCAAAAGCTCACCAAACGTCTATAGGCGGTGGATAACGGACGACGTCGTCGGAAGACGTCGTAAAGCAACCGTAGGGCGCAGTAGACGCGATTCGATTCGAAAAGAGAGTCTGAGGGCTTATAACCTCTAGGAGGTCGTGGGACGGAGACAGGACTGTATGTGGACTGTCTAGAGCTGACTATGTAGGAGGAAGAGAGAGAGACAGACAGGCGACGGCCGACAGGCAGAGATTTAGCCTGTCTGGCCTAGGAGAGCCTCTGATTGGTGGGAGCAGAGGAGTCACGTGACTCTCGGGACTCCGGGTCCAACAGTACACATCGTGAATATCACGTGACAACGAACGTCCTCGCCTCCTCAGTAGTACTCGGGCAGGCTGCCAAAGCTCGGCACGGCGTCCGAGCAGCTCCAGCTGCGGTCGTAGGCGAGCGGCGGCATGAAGCCGCCCTGCAGCCCCGCCTGATAGCTCCAGAGGGGCGCGTTCTCGGTCTTCCAGGTCCAGTAGAACCAGCCCCAGCCGGTCTCGTAGGCGGACATCTGGGCCTCGGCAAAGGCGAGCAGGAAGGCCTTGTAGTCGTCCGAGTAGCTGGCGGCGGGCTGGTTGGCGAGCGCGCAGCTGCACTGGCTGTCCTTGGTCGGGCAGGCCGGGGTGGTGGGGGCGCTGCTGCTGGAGAAGTTGCCGGTCCAGCGGGCGCCGACGCCGACGCCGTTGACCCAGGGGGCGCAGTCGGTGTCGGCCTGGGACCACTCGCCGACGAGGGTAGGGCCGAAGCCGGTGGCGGTGTCGAGGCTGGCGGCCAGCTGGGCGGCAAAGGTGCTGCAGACAAAGGAGACCTTCTTGGCGTGGGCGAAGACGAGCATGTTGGTGTCAAAGATCTCGTACTCGTGCACGTCGACGACGAGGCCGCCGCCGTAGCCCTGCAGCTCGCCCTGCCAGGCGGGCAGGCCGCGCAGGGCCTCGCTGAAGACGACGGGCGCCGACGTCAGCCCGGCCTCGGTGACGGCGGCCACGGCCTTGGCCGTCCAGGCGGCCAGGTCGCTCTGCGGGATGGTGATGCCCGGCTCGTTGACCAGGCCGTAGAGCGCGACCACGTTGCGGTAGCGCGGCTGCGCAAAGAAGGCGGCCAGCCGGGCGTGCAGGTCGAGGGACCGCTGGGCGTTGGCGGCGCCGTCCGGGCCCTGGATCCAGTTGATGGTGCCGGACCGGCCGCTGTGGTTCCAGCCGTTCTGGCTGCCCGGCACCGCGTGCAGGTCGAGGTTGACGCGCAGGCCGTGCTTGCGCGCCCACTCGATGCCGCGCAGCAGGTACCGCCACGACACGCCGCGCACGTAGGGGTCGCCGTCGTACGTCGTCACGGCCCAGTACGAGTAGGGGATGCGCACGTGCGACAGGCCCGCCGCCGCCATGGCCGCAAAGTCCTGCTCCGTCACAAACGTCGCGTAGTGCCGCTCCAGCACCGCCGCCGCCTCCGCCGCCCCCAGGTGCTTGCACAGCGTGTACTCGTCCACCACGCCCGCGCTGGCCGGGTAGTCGAACAGCGACGGCGTGATGAACGGCTCCAGCGACAGCCAGCCCCCGAGGTTCACGCCCCGGATCGTCGCCGTGCCCCACGGCTTGTCGAGCGCCGGCACATGCGCGTTCGCCTGCTTCGAGTCGTCCCACGTCGTGTTGAGGCCCACCAGCGACAGGTTGCCCACCGTCGCCGCCGTGAACGTGCAGTTGAAGTCGGTCATGTCCAGCCACGTCGTCGGGTCGTTGTACGTGCCCCGGTACGCCTCGGGGATGTCGTCTGCCGCCGTGCACGCTCCTCCCGTGGCCGACGGCCGGGCCGACGCCGACGACGACGAGCCGGTGGACGACGACGACGACGACGACGACGACGAAGTGGCGGACGCCGGTGTCGTCGGGTCCGGACTGCCGCCGTCTGTGCTGTTGCCGGCGCCGCCAGCGCCGGCGCTGCCGCCGCTGGGAGACCCGTTCGCGCTGGCCTTGCTGTGCGCGCCCGTGTGGATGACGTTCTTGGCCACCAAGACGCCCACGACGACGCCGGCGATCACGAGAGCCGCCACGACCGCGCCGAGGAGAAAGACTGGAGGTAGGTCAGAATCGCCCGTTTCTCGCCGCCCGCCTCCTCGCCCGCCGGACCGGACCTACACCATGGCCGTGTCCTCCTCCGCGGCGGCATCGTCTTCTCGGCCTCCGCCTCTTCGGGCGCGTGACGCGCCGCCGCCGTCGTCAGATGGTCTGTGCTGCTGCCAAAGCCATGGCCGAGCCTGTCGGTGCTGCTGCCATACAGGCCGGAGCCCAGGTCGTCGCGGCTCTCCATGGCGGCCATGGGCTGCCTGCTGGCCTGCCTGTTATGCGGGCGGTCGACGGCTACGAGGAGCACAGCATGAGGCGGCGTGGAGAAGGAAGGGGATCCGAAGACGGAACGAAAACAAGAAAGGAAGCAAAAAAACGAGCGACTGGAAGAAGGGGCAAGCAAGAAGAATCCGAAAACGAGTGACTGCGGTGGGTGGGAAGAGAAACACGAAGCAGGTCGCGCTCGCGGACCGCCGGGACCACGGCCCTATTTCACCAACGCACAGCAGTGAGACCACCGCAGACGGGCAGCCCGTATAGTCGCGCCCCTACGGAGCATTACGAGCTCGTTATGCTTATTTTTGTCCCGCCGCCACAGACTCTCTCTGCTCGCCGAGGCTCACGCGCGCTAAGGACAGGAATCTCCACGATCCTCCTCGTATTGGGGGTTGCAATCTCGCCATGTAAGACGGACTCCGCACGCTTGCCCTATATGCTTACAAGTAAGTACTTGTACGCCCGCAAGCACATCCTTTGTGCGGGAAGCCCAGAGTGCGTGCACGGAGGGCATATGGCGTTCCCGGGCTGCGCCGTTCCTGGATTTGTGTGCCCATACAGTCTGTGAGCTCGAACGCGGAGAAGCATCCTGCATCCTTCAGGCGCGTCTCGCCAGCTCTGTTTTCGCATTCCATCCGGCCGGTGTATTGTACAAGTACCGTATTTGTATGCTTAAATATACGGGGTAGAGTCTTGCGCCCCACTGTGGAGAGCGAGAAAAGAAACAAGGCCAAAAAAGAACCAAGAATGCCGCCAAGTCAGGGGTCAGCCGCCCTGTCTACGGAGTATTTGTAGGGCAGCTCGACCACGAGCACGCGTACGGAGTAATACTCCGTATTTCGCCATGCCCCCTTGCGAAAGAGAGACCGGCGCCACAGCGGCGCAAGGCGTTCCCTGCGGCACGGCCGAGGGAGGCGACGGCTGGCCACAACGCGGCGGGCGTTCTGTGCGACATCGCTTGCTGGCTGCGTCGCTATACGAGCACGTTGTGGCTCTGCCAGACTGCCTCGAGCTATTATGTAACAGCCCGGCACCGGCGGCTTGGCTGCTCCCTCCACATCTCGATGCCGCACAGCGCCGGAGGATCCTCGCCGATTTGGTTTGGAGAATGGATGGCCGTCCGACAAGACAGACGTCGAACAGAATAACTGTATGCTTAGAAGCTGCATGAGGCAGACCGGCCTGCCAACTGCGGCACAACAAGCCACCCTCACGCCTCGTGAACGTGCCATCCTCGACAGCCGCCTGGGCACTGGACAGGACGCATGTGTAACGTGCTCACACCGAGACAGGCAAAGACCGCGGACGAGGCCATTTGCTCGCTATGCGGAGAGCAGATCACGAGAGGCAGCAGATCAAAGATTGGACAAAGCAGGGGAAAGAAATGCAAAAGAGCCTTTATCGCCTGCCTGCTGATGGGTCATCTAGAACGAGAAGAGAAACAACGGAGCCTCCCAACGCAGCCATATGAGAACAGACCCAGACCGCAAGCCACCTCGCAAGAGGCAGTTTCCGCCGTCCGTCCCTCATTCAACCCCCGGCCTCGCACGAGAACGTACACTTGACACTCCACTCGGATGGGCTATTAAAACAACAAAGTGTGGAAGAGAAGAAAGAAAAAAAAACATAACAAGCGTACATGAGACCTTTGCCCTCACTTTCCCTTCTCTAAAATGAAAATGCCAAACACCGAAGCGAACATGCTCGCAACGCCTTCCAGGCTGTGTAAAGGGGACGTACTCCGTATTCGTTCTTGTTCCCAAACCTTGCCATGCTCCCTCCTGTGCCAGGGCCCAGAGAAGAACAAGCAAGCAAGGAAGCAAGCAAACCATGCTTCTTGTGGGAAGAGAGGAAGCAGACAAGCAATGAAGAAGGCAGTGAAGGGAGGGATGAAAAGGGTATATCCGAAGAAAACACCGTAAATGCCATGGATCCTCCTCCTTTTTCCGTATTTCGCAAACTCTTTTTTTTCGCGTACTGGAATGTTTCTTTTTTGGAAGCGGAGACCAGACTTCTCCGAGATCGTCCTCGTATCCCCAGGAGGAGGGGGTCTTGAAAGTAGGAGCGACAGTCCAAAGTGTGTAGACGGACGGCGGCGCAGGGCGAGGGGGCCGTCTAGATCGAGGGGTGCCCGGTGCCCGGTTCGACAATGTTGTCCGAGAGGTTGATGAGAAGCTGAGCGAGGCAGCGCTTGGTGGCGGCGTCGTCGCGGAGCACCGATGAAAACGTCGCATCCCGGAGGGGCTCGGGGAGGCACTGCCGAAGGGCCTCGCGAGCGCGTGCGTTGTCGGACAGCCTGGAGGGGGACAACATGAGCATAGGCACCTTGCATGGACTCCCGGCTCTTTCTCCGGCACCTACCGCAAGAAGCAGCGTACGACGTGCTTGAGAAGGCGCGCCGTCTGCTGCTCGACCAGCTGGCCGACCATGTTGCTGAGAACCGTGCCCACGGCATAGAAACGCTCATAGGTGGCACAGATGTAGTTGAGCCCGTTGTCGTCCAGCAGGATCTTTTGGACAATGAAGATGGCCACGGTCTTGCTCAGCTCAGACCCGGTCTCCATAATCCGCAAGCACAGCGGGATGATCTCGGTGGTCAACAGAAAGTTGATCACCTCGGACGAGTCGTTCTTGACCAGCGCGCCAATAACGCCCAGCGACGTGAGGCGAAGGTACTCGAAGGGGCGTGACTTGGAGGTCGTGTTGAGGAAGGGGTAGAGGAAGAGAGGGATGTGCGCTATGCCATCAGTAAACGAACTGGAACCGAGAACTGCCAAAACAGAGACAAGAAAGCCAAGCGTACCGCTGAGAAACAGCGTGCGTGTCTCGTTGTGGGAGGCCACACACTGGAGCAGCGCCAGAGCGTTGCAGACGCGGTTCGAGGCCGCGGCCGTCAGCTGCGACGGGTTGAGCAGCGAGTAGACCGAAATGATTTCCTGGATAAGCGACGTCATGACGCCTACATGCGTTAGCCGTGTCATTCTTCCTCTTCGCGTTCCTCTTTCTCGTCCGCTGGCTGCCAGACTCACCAAACGAATGCCACAGAATCAGAGCCAGCTCAGGCACCTGCTCGCGTTTCTTACTGAGCTCCAGGAGTGCTGCTTCGCGTGTGCTCTCGTTGAGGAGATCGGCAATGTAGCTCATCGTGCGCCGGTTGTCTTCCGACACACCGTCCAGCACGCCGTCCGGGACGCCGCCGTGGCCGAGCCCGCCAGGGCCGCCGACACCCGAGCCCACGCCGACCCCGGCAACACCGACACCGCCCAACACGCCGCCGGCGCCATGCTGTCGGCCGGCGAGATGCCCGTACTGCTGCTGTTGCTGCTGGTGCTGCTGGTGCTGGTGCTGCTGGTGCTGCTGCAGCTGCTGCTGGTGCTGCTGCTGGTGCTGCTGGTGCTGCTGATGCTGGTGCTGTTGGTGTTGCTGCTGCTGGTGCTGCTGCTGCTGGACGGCGGCGGCGGCGGCGGCGGCGGCGGCGGCGGCAGCAGCTTGCTGCTGTTGCTGCTGCTGTTGCTGGTGGTGCGAGTGCATCCACGCGGCCGTGTCTGGGGGCGTGTACTGGTGGTGCCCGTACATGTGCGAGTTGGGCATCATATCTGCGGCAGTGGGGTTGGCCCTGGTTTTCTTGCTTCGTTTTGGTTCGCGAGGTTTCCTTCTGTGGTCGCGCGGCGGAATGAGATCGATATCAACGAGCGCCGTTCCCGTGCCGCGCCCCTCTCTTCTTCTTTGCTATTGGCAAAGCAACGACGCGAGAGCAGGTTGCCGAGGCGAAAAGCAAGATAGCCGGACGCGGTGATGCCGAAGACAGACCCGCGTCTTTCCGAGAGCGACACAAAAGAAGCAAGTTTTGAAGAAGCAAAGGACCGCGACGGACGACCACCGGATTCACCGGTTCGCGAGCTGGCGGGCACAGGCAGACGCGCAGCGAAACCGAGCACGTCCGCGCCGAGGGAGGAAAGGTCGGGTCGGAAGCCGAAGAGCCCTCGCAAGAGCCGTGCCGAGGAGACGATCGCAGGCTTTCTGCAGAGGGCACGAAGCCGATCTGCGGTGTGACGCGGACGGGAGCCCAAGCTCAGGGCAACGCACGGGAGACGAGGCGGATGGCGACAGCCCAAAAAAAAAGAGGGACGGGACTGGCGGTCGGCGAGTGCGCGCAGCAGCCAGCAGCGAGATGGGGGGCGCCCGTCAACGGGATGGGAGGGTTCCGCGTCGTGTCGGCTTCGGTTGAGGGGGGGGAAGCGCAGCGTGGCGATAAAGAAAAGGTGTTGTTGTCGTCCGCGTCGAGCTTTTTGTTTCGGCACAGGGAAGGTGGGAAGGGCGTGCGCGGCGAGAAGCAAAGAGGTGCGAAAAGCGGCCGGCTCTGGTTGGCGGGAGGAGGAATCCGGCATTGGGCTCCGCACCGAAATGGGAAGGCGGGCCCTTTGCGCAAATAGGCAAGAGCGAGTTCCACGCTGAGGAACACATTTTGCGCCTGCGCGAGGCGATCGGATTAACTGCAAGGGCGGCGTGGGGCACTGCACGAGTATATTTTTGGTGTCAGTACTAGCAAAAGCTACCTGGATGGATGCACAAGCCACATTTTGCATTGTTCCGGACGGAAGAACGTCACGTGGTATGGAGCCGCCGAGGTCGAGCTGTCAAAAGACAACATGTCTCGGGATGCAGCCCGTTGACAAAAGCAACTTTCCGTTGACAGAAACCCGCATGGGGTTTTTGAAGCTTGGAAGCGGGACGCGCAGATGCTAAGGCGCGTGCATGATGGATACGTTAAACGTATATGTTGACGGCATCTGAACCGTCTGGAGTGACAGCTTGGACCGTCTATTTTGCAAGATAGACATCCGGAACGTGGTCTCGTCGTCATGCGGCCGCGGCTGACAGGAAATCATGGAACTTCTTGATAAAGACCGCACCTATAACAGCACTCAACGGTCGTAGAGAACGGGAGAGTCCACAAACCGTAGGTAATGGTAAAGACCCGAACAGCAAGGATGAAGCACGTGTGATCTTAGAGAGAAACCACCAAAATAGAATACGCAACAGGCAGAAAGGACCACGTTTTCTGTGCTGTACGGCCGTCAAAAAGCCAAGCCTATCCATAACAGGAACACAAGGGGTGCCATCTCGTTCGCCGTCGTAAAAAGATATCGTCATATTGAACCTGTCTCTTACCCGCCAACACCACCCCGTTCTGGCCGCTTAAGCAAAACAAGAAAGGAAGAAGTAAAGCCGAAAAAGATGAAGGGGCACTTGGTGAAAAGGTTGATAAGCGTGAACAAAAAGACGACAAGGCAGCTTTTGCCAGTCCGCCCATATTAAAAGAAAGAATAAAAAAAAGCTATATCAAATGTTCCAACGCAGGATGAATGAAAAAAAAAAAAAATGGAAAGAGAGGGCAAACACAGGCACGAGCACATCGTTGTGCACTGGTGCGTCTGGGCCGGGGGAAGCGTGTTTCGAAGGTAGTAAAGGGGTGACGTATAGCGGGCGAGAAGGGAGGAAGAGGAGGCGACAAGAGAAGATGCAGAGGCAAATCACAGCCGGAGCTCGTGCAGAATGTGGTCGGCCATGTTCTTGTACTGCCACGTGTTGCCGCTCAGCCGCTTGAACTGGATGCCGTGGAGCGAAATAACGGGGACCTTCACGATGAAGATCTCAAACTCGAGCACGAGGTTGCCGCCCATGTCACTGCGCACGTGCGTCGTCGTTTCGCCTGCCGGCATGACGACGCGCCGGCCTGCCTCGCCCTGCCCCAGCCGCGACTCGCTCCCGTCGGAGATGTCCGAGTTGGAGTAGTCGCCGTTGCGGCCTCCGCCGCTCATGCCGGGCGTCCGCGGCGTGGACGGACCAACGCCGCTGCGCTCGACGTTGTCGCGCGCGTCGGATTGCTCCCCCGCGCGGTGCCCGCCGAAGCTGAACCGCTGTCGATGGCCCGGCAGAGGCGCCGGCGGGCTGTGCGGGGCGGCGGCGTCGTTGGCCACCTTGTTCAGGTCGATGCTGGGCGAGTGGCGGCAGCTGAAGCCGCCCTTGATCTCGACATACTCGACGCCGAGCTGCTTCAGGACCCGCTTGATGTCGGCGCGGATTTCGCGGACGGGCTTCGTGGACGTCGTGGACACACTGAACAGACCCTTGAGGAACACGGGCTTGTCGAGATCGAAGTCGGTGAGCCGCTCGTTGGAGGGACCGCTCTGGTCGCCGAGATCGGCATCGGTCTCCTCGGGCACGTTGGCCTCGCGACTGCGTTCTTCCTCCAGGCGCTGCCGCCGGGCCTGGATGCTCTCCCTACGAGCATGGCTCAGCGGCTTTGTCCGCAGGGAGACGGAGCGGCCGTGCATGGTGCTGGGCCCGCTGGGTTGCTCGCCGCCGCTCATCAGCCGGTCGTTGTTGGTCGAGTGGTCCGAGCCGCTCGTGGCGGGAGGGTCCTTTGCGATGCGGCTGGCCGAGCCACCGATCGGCCGCCGCCGGCTGAACTCGGCGGAGCTAACGCTCGTCGACCGTCCCAGGCCCTTCTTGTATCCGGCACCAGCGTCTCCGGCCGACAGGGGCGGGCTGAGCAGGCCGCTGTGCTGTGGCTGGCTGCTGCCGGACCGCAAGCGCGGCACGGGTGGGTCGTCTGGGTCGCGGCGGGTTCGGCGGATGCTGAAGCTTTTCCGTGGAGGAATTGGCACGAGCGGCGAGGTCGGGTTCTGCGCAGCGGCTTGCTCGGAGGGGGAGTGGACGTGGACCACGGGCGGGTGTGTGCGGTCTTTCTCGGCGCGTTCCGCCCGCTCCGCGCGCTCGGTCCGGTCCGCCTCCTTGGGCCGCCGCCGCGTACTGAACCGGCGCAGCAGCCCAGCGGCGGCGCTCTCCTTGCGCGGCAAGTCGTGGTGCTCTTGGCCTGACGAGGGGGACAGCAGAAGGCCATTGCCGTTGCCGGCGCCGGCACCAGCCGCGACGCCTGTCGCAACTGTCGCTGCCGCCGCCGCCGTCGTTGCGGCCTTGCCCTTGGGTTCGGGTGCGTCGTCTTCGCCATGGGTGCGCGAGCGGGGACGCGTCCGTCCGCCGGTGGCCCTCTCGCCAGGCATCTCATAGGCAGATGAATTTGTATAGGCGGCTTGCGGGGGCGCGATCTCTGGCACGGGGATTTCGGCCTTCTCCTTGGCGGGAGGCGCCGTACCATGAAGGTCCTGGCGGCCGCGCTCCTGCTTCTCGCGGACGAGGTAGTAGACGGACAGGAGGGGGCTGAAGGCGTTGAGGGGGTCGTTGCCCAAGGCCAGACCCTCGGTGCTGGGGGTGGTGAGGGCGTCGCGGCTGTTGGTGGAGTTGCGGCGCTTGTAGAAGTCGAGGTTGAAGCCGCGCTTGCGCTCGGCGTCCTTGTGGGGTTGGGCCAGCTCCTTTTCCTTCTGCAGCAGGCGCACGCCGCGCTGGTACTCGTCGGACTCGATGACACGGGTCAGCTGGGCGCGGATGGCGTCCGGGGGCCCGAAATTGAAGCCGGTCATGGCGTTGATGACCTCTTCCTCGAGTGGGAGGGTGAGGGGCTCGCGGCGGGGGAGGAAGTTCTCGGGCGGCCCGCTGTAGCCCTTGAGCATCCACGGGTGATTCATGACCTCCTGCATGTTGGCGCGCAGGCGCGGATCGACGACGAGCATGCGCGAGAGCAAGCCCTTGCATTCTGGAGGGTTAGACAGGGAGGAAAAAAAGGAGAAGAAAGGGAACATACCAGCGGAGAGCCAATTCGGATAGTCGACCTGGCCCTTTTTGATCTTGGAATGCAGGGCGGGGATGCTCTGATCGTCA
Organism: Ophiostoma fasciatum; assembly: GCA_019925495.1. Classification (NCBI taxonomy): domain Eukaryota; kingdom Fungi; phylum Ascomycota; class Sordariomycetes; order Ophiostomatales; family Ophiostomataceae; genus Ophiostoma; species Ophiostoma fasciatum. The sequence continues at coordinate 26,780 of JADHKM010000030.1, read as the reverse complement.
AACGGAACCTTGCCGCATACCAGGACGTATAAGACGATGCCGAAGCTCCAGACGTCGACCTCGGGTCCCGTGTAGGCTCTTGCCTGCAAGAGCTCGGGGGCGGCAAAGTAGAGGCTGCCGCAGAAGGTGCGGAGGTGAGAGCGGGGGGCGAAGAGGTTGCTGAGGCCAAAGTCGATGATCTTGATGTCGCCGGTCTTGCTGATGAGGATGTTCTCGATCTTGAGGTCGCGGTGGACGATGGAGTTGCGGTGGCAGTAGTCCAGGGCGCTGGCGATCTGGCGGCTGAACTTGCGGGCGGCCTTCTCTTTGAGGCGGCCGTGGGAGATGATGTAGTCGAGCATCTGGCCGCCGTTGACGTACTCAAAGAGCATGTACCAGTGGTGGTTGGTGCGGACGACGTCGCGCAGGCCGCAGATGTAGGGGTGGTTGAGCAGGGTGACGATGGCGGCCTCGCGGGCGGTGCGGATCTCCTTGGACTGGTCGGCGCGCTCCTTTTCGGCGCGGGACATGGAGCCGTCGTCGGGCGAGCCCCGGGGGATGATTTTGCAGGCGACCTGTTGTCCGCGTTAGTCCGTGTTCTAAGCAAGGGCCCGGGGCTCGGGGATCGGATCTCAGATCGTCTTCCGTTGTTTCCTACGCACCTGTTCGTGGCTGTCCTCTTTGGTGGCGAGGCGCACCTTGCCCATGCTGCCGGCGCCGATGAGCTTGCCGAGGGTCCATTTGCCCGAGGTGGTGGGGATGGTCGTGCGCGCCTTGGACGGGCGGGCGGCGGTGGTGGCCGTCCTCAGGTCGGCGCTGCGTTCGCGTTCGCGTTCGCGTTCCCGTTCACGGTCGCGGTCACGGTCCTGGTGGCTGCTGCCGCCATTGCTGTGGCCGGCCGGCGGGGCGGCGGCGGACGGCTCCGACGGCATGTCGGCTGTGGAAAGCGGCTGCTGCTGGTGCGACGAGCCGTGGCGCGAGGAGGAGCGGTGGCTGCCGTGGCGGTGCGGCCGGGACGAGGCGTCTGGTGCGGCGGCGGCAGCGGCGGGCGGCAGCGTCGTCTGCTCGCGGCTGGACGAGCGGCGGTGGTGATGGCTGCTGTGCTGGTGGTAGTGAGCGCTGGTGGGCGGCGGAGCATCGGACCCGTCGTAGGCGGCTCCGGCTCCGGCTCCGGCTCCGGCTCCCTTGGAGGAGGAGCTGTGGTAGCGCGACGAGGAGGAGGCGCGATGGTGGTGCTGGGAGGCGGCGCGGGCGGGCAGGTCGCGTGCGTTGCCGGAGGCGGCCGAGGACGACGGCGGGCGGGAGCGCGTGGACTGAGAGCGCGAAACGGCGCCGTAGGACTTGCCGCGTGACGGCGACGAGAGGGGAACGTCGGCGCCAGGCGAGACGGCGGTCGTCATGGCGCAGCCGTGGCCGTCGGCGACGCGGGCGAGCGAGTCGACGCTGACGGACCGAGGGCAAGGGGCGGCGGCGTTGGAAGGGCGATCAAGGCGGCAGGCTCAAAACAGGCGTCGTCGGATGGGAAGGCCAGACAGCCCGAAAGAAGCCAAACGAGGCAGAAGCCGTGAAGCCGTAAAGCCGCAGGCCGGGCGCTGACGGTGGCGACGAAGCCAACGGACGGGGGGGGAGGATGGGGCGGGTGTTGGCACGGAGCTGTTGCTGGTGGATGATGGCGTGCCGAGTTGGACGTCTCGCGGTGGTTTTTGGACGAGGGGTTGTCGATGGTCGTTCGATGCTGCTCCAAGTCTCTCGCTCGGATTTTTTTGTTGTCGCCCGTCTGGGTCGGTCGGTCGCTGGATAGACAGTGGCTGCCCAAGCTGGGATTTAATTTCAGGGGGCAGGGCCAACCGGCCAGGAAGCGAGACAGGCCGGCAGACAGGCAGGCAGACAGGCAGGCGCGCGGGTCGTAGTGGCCAGCCGTCGCAGATCCTGCGGCGCGCAAACGATGATCGAGAAGGAGCGAGAGGGCGAGGGCAGAGGGCAGAGACGAGCGAGAGGGAAAGAAGGGGAAGGCGCGAGAGGCGTGGCCCGGCAGGGGAGGTGAGCGGGCGATTTTGAGGGGAACCAAGGCGAACGGACGCGACGGCGTTGCTCAGCAGAGGCGTCTCAGTGGACCTCGCGCTGCAAGTAGGGAGTCGACGTATTACTACAACGATGTACAACTACTCCGTTTAGTGCTTCGTATGTGCTGGCGGCCAGCCGCCGGTGCTGGGCGTGGCTAGCTGGAGGGCGATTGCTGGATCCGGCGGTGGCGGCGGCTGGCGGGCGGGCGGGCGGGGGGGGGCAGGTGCGATACGAAGCCGTCTGGGCAGGCGTCCGAAGGCGCTAATTAGGGGACAAGTGCGATAAATTGGGGACACGGATATTAGACGAGCCTGATGTGTCAGCACCAGCCCGACGGGTACGGACCTGCAAAGGGTGGTGAGAAGGATCGTGGAAGCGGTTGCACAGAGCACGGAGTCATGCAGTGCACGGAGCAGCGGGTTGCACAGTCCATTCTGCATCGTCTGCGCACCGCATGTGTTGGGCTGCGGTGGTGGGCAGCGGATAACGGCTGGCCAAGAGAAGGCTAGGCTAGACCGCATAAAGGCCGCAGGAGGCGGTGGCTGGGAAGCCGCCTACTCCAGAGCTTACGGAGTACTTGTACTTGTACTTGTTTGTACAAATACGCCCCAAATACAGCAACACCAACACGCCTGCTGGAGCTTGCCTGCGGCAGACGAGGACGAGTCCTCCCATCACCGCAGACGAGGTTCCTGCAGCCAGCCTGCCGCCCCTGGGAAAGTGGCCCGCCAGCGCTCGTCCAGCGCGATAGCTGGCCGTCTTTTCAGCGGGCTTGGGGCTGACTAACGTGAGACACGCTGCTGGAGCCGCGCCCTTGGCAGGCTGCCCGTAGCCCAATGCGGTCCAGGCACGGCAAACCAGACCAGCCACGCCGAAAACAACCTTGCATTTGTACTTTTTCGAGCTGCGTTTGTCGTGTTCGTATAGTGCATGCTCCGTAGTTGTACTTTTGAAATTTGCACTGGACCTTCCTGTGCCCCTGTGCCCCTGTGCCTCTCCCGCGCGCCGCCGAAGCGACCGGCCGCGTATTTGTACTTGTACGGAGTAGACCAGGGGACTCGTCATGGGTGCGGGCGGGGGGGCGCACAATGGAACAGCACCTGCAGTCGTTTCTCAGGAACCGATAAGAGGCTAGGGCTTCGTCATGCACGCTCGGCTGTCGGCGCGGTGGGTGATAGGGAGCGGTGCGTGTGGCTCGCTGGGCAGCTGTGCGATTGCCCTGGTCGTCTGCTATCAGCCGCAGCCCGATGGGCTTGGCGATGTGCGGACGGACGATACGAGGACAAATACCAGTGCAGTGTTTAGTAGCTTATGCTTATATTTAGAAGTCACAAGATATTGTATTTGCGACGGCGTGCGCCAGGAATGCTGAATCTGTTGTCGCTAGAGTTGCCAGCTGTTGACGGGCCGTCGCTCGCGCCCGCCAATCAGCGGTGCTCCTCTTTTTCTTGGAGATCGATGGGCCTGTTCGGCTTGACGTGCACAACTGTCGACCACCGCGACACACCGAACGCCCCCGACTGCCCGCTCCGCCGCGACCGCCCGGTCTCCGACCGCTTGCCCTTTTTGTCTCCTGCCGCAGATTTTGCGCCCCGGAAGGCCAGCAGGCGAAGACGCCAGCATGCCCTGATGCCACCATGTCGAAGCGGCCGCGCGCGCTCTACGAGGCCGACCTGTCGGCGCAGGCGGCCCCCTATGTCGCCTTTGGCACGCCGCTGCCGCCACTGGACGCGGGCGGTGGTGGGCGCGATGACGGCGCCTTTGTGCCTGTGTGGAAGCAGGAGGTGCGCGACGAAAAGGGCCGCCGCCGCCTGCACGGCGCCTTCACCGGCGGATGGAGCGCCGGCTACTACAACACGGCTGGCTCCAAGGAAGGGTGGACGCCCTCGACGTTTGTGTCCTCGCGCACCAACCGCCGCAAGGACAATCCGGACGCGGCCCCGCTGCAGCAGCGGCCCGAAGACTTTATGGACGAGGAGGACCTCGCCGACGCCGAGGAGGCCCGCAAGATCCAGACCGCCCACGCGTTTGCCGGCCTCGGCCTGACTGCCGACGACCCTGCGGGCCCGGGCGGCGGCGGCGGCGGCGGCGGCGCACTGGCGGGTCTCTTCCGCGTCGCCGGAGAGACCATGGGCACCAAGCTGCTCAAGAAGATGGGCTGGCGCGAGGGTCAGGGCATCGGGCCCAAGGTGCGGCGCGCGGCGCGGCTGGACGGCGGGCTCAAGACGGCGACGGCGACGGCGACGGCGGCACCGGACGCCACGTATCTGTTCGCCCCAGAGAATGTCGCGCCCGCGCCCATCGTCCGCAAAACCGACCGCAAGGGCCTCGGCTTCGAAGGCGTGGCGCGCCTGGCGAAGAGCGACGACAGCGGAACAGGCAGCGACGACGACGAGGACGGGCCCGAGGACGGCTTCACGCGCGGGCTCTTTCGGCGGCCGGCCAGCAGCAGAGCAAAAACCGGCGGCGGCCGGCCGCCGGGCCCCCGAGGCGGCATCGGCGTCGGCGTGCTCAACGACACCGGCTCGGACGACGACGACCCCTACGACATGGGCCCGCGCATCTCCTTCCACCGGGTGATTGGAGGCGACAAAAAGAAAAAGAAGAAGAAGACGAGCGGCAGCGGTAGCAGCAAAGAAGCGAAGGCGGGCGCGGGCGACGACGGCAGCCGACCCCGGCTGGTCTTTTCGGCCAAGCCGGCCAAGGGGCCGGCCGGCGCAGGTCCCCGCCTGTGCCACGACGGCCGCCCTCCGCTGCCGGGCTTTGTTCTGGCACGCAGGCCCGACCCGCTGACGTCGGACGTGCACGCGTCCGCGCGGTACCCGCCGCCTGTGATCCCCGCGGGCTGGACCTCGAAGAAGCAGGCCCGGGGCGGCAGCAGCGGCGGCAGCGGAAACCCGGGCTACCGGTCGGTGGCCGACGCCGCCAAGGCGTCGCCGCTGGACCCCAAGGCGCGGGCGGCCGTGCTGGGCGAGCGGCCGCTGCCGGGCAAGTCCGTGTTTGACTTTTTGTCGCCGGCGGCGCGCGACCGCATCGCCGCGGCCACGGGGCGCGCCGACCTGCCGGCGGCGCGCGGCGAGGTGCCCGCGGGCTACGTGCCGCTGACGCCGGAGGCGCGCCGCGAGCAGCTGCTGCGCGCCATGCCCGCGCTCGACAAGGCCACCGCCGTGGCCGCCATCACGCGCGGCGCGCGCGGCGGGGGGCCCTACCAGGACGACGCGGCCAAGCGCGCCCGCTACCGCGCGTACCTCGAGTACCAGGCCGGCATCGCCAGCGCGCCGCCGCCGCTGCCCGCAGAGCCTGGCAGCAGCGGCAGCACCGACGACTGGCTGCGCGAGTGCCACGAGTTCTACGACTGCGCGCGCATCTTCAAGCCCATGTCGGGCCGCATGGCGTCGCGCTTCACCACGTCCACGGCGGCCGCGACGGCAACCACCAGCTCCGCGACGGCAGCCCACCAGACGTCGGCCGCCCCCGCCGCCTCGGACGCCCTGGTGACCCGCCCGGCGCCGGCGCCGTCGCGGCCGCCCGACCCGGCCGAGGAGGCGGCCAAGATGGGCATGTACGGCCCCCTGACGCGCACCGTCCAGGACTTTTTCCCAGACCGCCTGCTCTGCAAGCGCCTGGGCGTCCGCCCGCCCCCCATCGCCCCGCCGCAGGCAACGGCGCCGGCAGCCGAGCCCCCCGCTGCACCGCCGCCGGCGCGTGCCGCCGCCTCGACAGATACACAGCCACAGCCGCAGCCGCAGCCGCAGCCGCAGTCGCAGACGGCCGTGTCCGCGCCGCCGCCTGTGCAGGCAGATCGGAACGAGGCGCTGGAAGGGCCGCGGGCCGGCGAAGACGTGTTCCGGGCCGTCTTCGGCGACAGCGACAGCGAGGAGGAGTAGCACAAGTAGACGGGGCCAGCCATAGACTGCGTAGACCTTGCATACGATGACCACGGACGACCACGGATGAGCACAACGGATACCCACACCCGTCGCTGAATGCTTAATTCTGCCTGTCCAGCTGATGGATGCGCCGCTGTCCTGGGCTGTGATTGGCAAGCGCGTGCCGCAGGCGCTGGGCGGGCGGCTAATTGCGGCGCCGGGCGCTTGCAGCACAGAAAAGGGCAGCCAAGGGCAGCACTGTGCACGGGCCTGGCTCCCTCCCCGCCCCCCTAAGCTCGAACCAGCCACTGTCGCACTCGGTCTGCAGCGGCGGGGAGCCACTCTTGTTGGGCGGTGGAAGTCCCCTTTCCCGCCAGTGGGTCTCCCTCCCCCCCGTATGCTTACTCCGTATGGCGGCAGCCACGAACCTGCCAGCGCTTGCCCTCGAGGAACGGCTGGCTGGCTGGCTGGCCTGGCCACCGCCGTGCCGTCTCCTCCTCCCCTTGTTTCCTGCCCAAACGAAGCAGCATCGACAACTCGCCTGCAATCTCCACGACGCCGTTTTGCATCGTCCACAGCCACCACCACCCCCCCTCCCTCCCTTTCTCCCCCCCCTGCCTCTTCGCCCCCCTCTCCATTGCGGCCGTTCTTTGCGTTTTTCGTCGCGCTGTCGACCGCTCCTCCTTGCTGCGCCGCCGCTTTGCCGCTCCGCCTTTTCGCGCCGTCCGCTTCCCCGATGACGGGCTGAGATCCGCCGCCTTCTGCTCTCTCCCAGAGCGCCTCTCTCGTCTCCCCTCTCCCCTCTCATCTCACTTTGCACGCTCTTCTGTCGTTCGTGCTGCCCCCTCGTCTCGCCTGCTGCCGTGTCTGCTTGCGCTGGTCACCCAATCGGCGCCCTGCCCTGTCCCCCTATTTGACACCTCCCTCGTCTTCTTCTTGACCCTTTGCCGCGGCGATCCTCCTCCGGTCGCTTCAGCCGGCCAGTCATCACCGTGTCCGGCCCGCAGAACCCCGGCTTGCCTTCCGGGCCGTCTTCGCCGCTGTCTGTCGCCGCCGCTGCCGCCCCCCAGCCGGCCACCACCAAACACGATCGCGTCACCGAGAGCGCGTCTGCGATCGAGGCCGGCCGAGACCGCTCGTGCAGCGCCCACAAGGCCGTGGCCGCCACCGCCGCCGCCGCCGCTGCTGCCGACGCCGACGGAGGACCGCACGACGCCCTGCCGCCTCCTCCCCCCCCGCTGCCACCGAGGCCGCCCGTGTACTTGACGACAACCGCATCCGAGCAGCCAGACCCCGACCTGGACCAAGACGTTCAGCAGCTTCCCCTTTCCCTCGAGGCGCTGCCGCTCTCGTCCCTGCTCCCCGCGCGTCCCGCATCGCACGCACCCGCTGTGCCTGCGCCGCCGCAGTCGCACCCACACCCGCCTCCGTTCAGCTCGCTCTTCAACACACCCTCGGCGGCTGCCGCGCCTGCCTACGCTCCCACCCCATCCCCGACTCCCGCCCCCGTTCCGTCCGCGTCCTCGTCCTCGTCTTCGTCCTCGTCTTCGTCCTCGTCATCCCCCCCCGGCCCCAGCTCCGGCAACGAGTATCAGGCCCTCTACCCTCCGCCCCCGCCCGAGGCCTCGTCGTCGGCTGCGCTCGCCTCGTTTCAGGAAGAGACCAAGCGCGCCCTCCCGGCCGATCCCAAGAGGAAAGGCGACCCGTCGCGCAGCAAGGAAGACGAGTCCGAGCCGCCGCCGGCCTACTCGGAGGGGTCCAGCCCTCTCCTCTCCTTCACCTACCTCATGGCCGCCGCCGGAGGTGCCTCGAGCATCATCACCCAGGTGCAGCAGGGCGGACCGCCCGTCAACACGCTCGGGAGTAAGGCTCGCCCACACCCCGGGCTGCCGCACTCTGGTTGCTAACTGGCCGTCTAGGCGATGTCGGTGCCGACGAGACCATTGCGATAGACCTTCGGTGCGTCCCTGCTCTCTTGTCTCTTGTCCGCCGACCTGTGGAAGCTGGACACGTTCTGACACATGCCCAGGGGAACACGCTTTGTCCTGTCGCGGGACGAGCTGCTCACGCTGCCCGAATTCGTTCTCCTGTCGCTCTTCCCCAATGGCCTCTTCCCGGAAGGCCACATGGGCGGCTTTGGGGACAATGACGCCATCCAAGTTGACGTGCGTCCGCCTGCGCCTGCGCCTGCGCCCTTGCCTGCGTGAGAGAGACCGCTGACGCGTGCAGTATGATCCGGCGTCGCTCCAATACATGCTCGACTTTTTCCGGAATGTGGCCCAGTCCATCCCGACGGACACGTCACCCAATCAATCACAGGACGGCGACGTCGGTGCCATTGACCCCATGGCCGGCCGCGACGACTCGTCGAAGCGCGCCGGCATCATTGTCCTCCGCGAGGACCTCGATTTCTACGCCATCCCGCCGCGCGCCAACATGCAGCAGGACGAGATGATGGAGGTCAAGCGTGCCGCCGCCCGTGCCCTGCTGCGGCAAGACGGCATCTTTTCGGGCCTGAAGCGCAGCGACGAGCCCGGCACCACGGAGGCACATCTTATTGAGATGCTGACTGCTGGGTGCGTTTATGGCGCTGCTGCCCCGTGACTTTACTTCCCCCCCGTGCTGACGCTTGACCTTGCAGTGGCTTCGACCACGATGACGCCTGGGGCCACCGCGCCGGCGAGCCCAACAAGGCCGTCATCTGCAGCCTGGCCCTGGCGCGGCTGCGTTCCGACATCCGCGGCAACGAGATGAGCAGCAATGCGGTGGGTATGGCGCAGAAGCTGCTGCTCTTCTGGCGCAAGCCCGCCCGGCGGTGCTGGTGGGAGGGCGTGCATCTCGAGAACGTCGAGGGCGTCGACGGCCCGCTCAAGGTATGGATCCGGCGCGTCTGGACCCTGGAGATGAGCGTCATCGGCCTGCGTTGATCCTCCACCCCCTCCTGCTCTTGTTCGCTCTTCCCGTCTCCCCTGTTTTGTGAATACCCCCCTTTTGTGTTCCCATTTTTGATCAGTATTGTCGTGGCCTCGGGAGCATGCCTGTCTTTCTCTGCCGTCTGCTGTCCGCCCTTACAGCCTGTTGATCCAGGGTTCACTCTTCTCGTTCTTGCTTTCTTTTGTTTCGTCTTGAGAAAATGCGCATCTGTTACTGGGCAAGCCAATCTCCATTGTTTGTCGTTTGTTGTGCCTCGTTCTTTCCTTTTCTGTTCTTCCCTGTTGGCTCTCGTCGCGGTCCGTGTTTCTTCGCTTCTTCGTTCTCTAGCTCTCTTCTTTCTAGGATACGCAACGATCAGATAGGGCACGCATGCAATTCTCTATCGCCCGATGTGAGGCCATCTGACGTGACGAGGTCGGGACCGCGCGGAAGGAGCAATCGACATGTGGTTCTGTGCCTTCCCGATGTGCTCTTCTACGACGCGCAAACCTTATGACAATCAAATGACAACGTTCACGCATTCGTTTCTGCGGCCAACAACGACACACCCGTACACCACACCATGCATATCCACAGACTGGCCGCCTGCGCCCGGCTGCTCATGCGTGTCGCGTGCCAGGTATCCTCGGTCGCTTCACTGCCCGGGTCCTCACTTGCCACCCCGGCAGCCGCGAGCCGATCCGCCTTGTCTAGCCTCTCGGCCTGCCCGCAGATCCTGAGTCCGTCCTACAGCAACAACACGCCGGCCGTGGCCCGCGGCTGGGCGGCCCAGCTGGTCGTCCAGGGCCTGCAAGCGCCGCGATCCCTCCGCTTCGACAGCCGTGGCGCCCTGCTGGTGCTCGAGGCAGGGGCGGGCGTCCGGCGCCTTGTGTTTGACGACTACGGCGGAACGTGTCTCAGCGTCCGAACGAGCGAGCTTCTCATCAACGACACAAACGTGAGCACTTTGCTTCCAACAAGAGGGGGAGAGAGAGAGGCCCTTGAGCTCATCCCCAGCTGAACCACGGCCTCGAGCTCTCGTCCGATGGCACAAGGCTGTACGCATCCTCGGCCAACGACGTGCTTGTCTGGACCTACGACGCGCGCGCAGCCCGCGTGGGCAGCAGCACCGACGCGCCCGCTGCCGCGCAGACGCTCGTGACGGGCATGGCCAGCAGCGGCCACACCACGCGCACGCTGCTCCTTGCGCGTGGCCAGCCGGCTGACGCGTCCTCGCCCGGGACAACGACGGACCTGCTGCTGGTGGCCCGCGGCAGCAGCCAGAACATGGACCCGGCGGCGGCCGACGCCAGCTCTGGGTCGGCGCAGATCCGGGCCTTTGCCGTGGACGCCGCTGCCCCCGACGGCGCCGCGACGGCGGGCCCGGCGCGCACGCCCGCGGCCCGCACCTACGTGTCCGGAACGCTGGTCGCCTGGGGGCTCCGCAACGCCGTGGGCCTGGCCGAGGAGCCCATCACGCACACGCTGTACAGCGTCGAGAACTCGGCCGACAACGCCGTGCGCGCGGGCGTCGACATCCACGAGAACAACCCGGGCGAGGAGCTCAACGCCCACGGCTGCATGAGCGACATCGCGGCGGCCACGGCGACCAACACGACGGACCCCCTCCCCCCCACCGGTGCCAACTACGGCTACCCGTTCTGCTTCAGCCTCTGGGACCCGGCGCATTTCCCCGATCGGGGCAACCGCACCGTCGGCGACCAGTTTGCGCTCGAGCCGCGCATCGATCCGTTGTGCAGCAGCGGCGGCGCGGCCAACGACGGCCTGGTGCCGCCGCGCCTGACGTTCCAGGCGCACATGGCGCCGCTGGACCTCGTCTTCGCCTCGGACGGCGCGGCCGCCTACGTGAGCTTCCACGGCAGCTGGGACCGCGCCAGCCCCGTCGGCTACAAGGTGGCAGCCGTGCCTTTCGCAGGCGGGACGCCCGTGGCCGCCGCCAACAGCACGTCGGCGGCGCGAGACCTCTTCTGGAACACAAACCTCGCCGCCTGCCCTGGGCAGTGCTTCCGGCCGGTGGGCCTGGCGCTGGATGCGCAGGGCCGGCTGTTTGTGAGCTCGGACACCACGGGCGAGATCTACGTGCTGCAGCAAGTTGAGGCGTGAATGCATGTTAAAAACAAATGTGGTTGCCTGTTCTTTTTCTTGGTCGCCCAGACGCTCATTTCCTAGTATGTAAAAAGAAGAAGAAAAAGAAAAAAAAAGACACAAAGCTCATGATGTCAATAAGAAACGCCACCCCCCCGGGGGCATGGCGCGGTCCCCTCGCTGCTGGCCGCTGGCCGGCCTGTCTACAGACCCATCGTCTTGACGCACTCCCACTCGCCCTTGAGGTTCTCCTTCCACATGGAGATCTTGTTGTCGGCAGTGCTGACGGCGAGCACGTTGCCGCTGAGGCTCCAGTTGACGCGCCAGACGGCGGCGTCAAAGGGGAGCACCTTGCTGGTCCAGCCGGCGCCGGACGCAGGCGCCAGCGAGTCGGCCGTCCAGATGCGCACCGTCTTGTCCTGGCTGGCGCTGGCAATGTAGCTCTTCTGCAGCACGGTCGGGCTCCAGGCGACGTCGCGCACCCAGTCCGTGTGGCCGGTCAGCGGCTCGCCCTCGAGCACGTAGCCGCCGGAGCCGGTGCTGCTGCTGCCGGCGGCGGCATTTCCGCCGGCCGTCGGGTCCCACGTCCAGATGCGCAGCAGGTTGTCGCTGCCGCCGGTGACGAAGCGGCGGTTGCCGGCGGCGCTGGGCAGGGGGTTGCTCGAGATGAGGCTGCCGGCGGAGAGGGCGGGGGCCCAGGAGACGCCGTTGACGCCGAGGCCGTGGGCGGGGAAGGTGGTGTGCTCGAAGCTGTTGTCCTTGAACTCGAGCACGCTGACGGCGCCGTCCGACGAGGCGCACGCCAGCAGGCAGCCGGCCTCGTGCGGCGACCAGGCCACCAGGTTCACCGAGGCCTTGTGCAGCGCAAAGTCAAACAGCCGCTGCCACACGCCCGCCTGCTCGCGCCAGATAAACACCTTGCCGTCGTAGCTGGCCGACGCCAGGATGCTGCCGTACTTGGGGTGCGCCCACGACACCGACCACACGGCCGCCTCGTGCCTGCGTCGCCGTCCGTCAGTCGCGTGAAGAGAGAGAAACACCCCGGATCGCAACGGGTCGCACACCGCCGCCCCCCCTCCCCTCCCCCTTCCCCCCCCCGACATTGGGACACATACCCCTTGAGCGTCTCTACTAATCGTTGCGTCTCGCCCTCGATCTCGAAAATCTTGATTTTGCGGTCGGACGAGCAGGTGGCCATGCGCCGGCCGTAGTAGTCGAGGGCCACATCGTGCTATTCCGACGGTGTCAGCAAACGGGACAAGGCAGGGCGGCCAGCACAAAGAAATGCGTCCACATACAATCATGCCGTCGTGGTTGACGTTGGAGACGCCTCGTGCCGCCGCCTAAACAAGATTCGCACCCGTCAGCAAAGATCAAGAGAAGCTCGTGGGAGACGCCGTTGCAGGCGGCGGCGGCCGCCCAATGGGCTGCGGCCAGGCCACGCGGGCGGCGGGCGGCGGCGGACGCGTACCATTGTGCTTGTATTGACGCTGCGCAAAACGATGCCTTCAATAGAAGAAGGGCTGCTGCGCGTGGTTGAGGAGCCGAGAGTCCCCAGTCTCGACCAGCACGTTGTTCACAGGGCGGTTGAGAACGAATTGTGGGGGGAGGGAGAAAGAAGAGAAAACGACACGAGAAGGGGGCCGCTCGTGTTGTTGTTGTCGCGGTCGATCGCTGCAGCTGGTCGCTCAACGTCGTCGCGATCTGTCCCCATGCCTCGCCGCCCGCCAGGACAAACACTAAATCCGGGCCCCGCCCCTCTGCTGTGCTGAGCTTGCCCCCCCTGTGGCGGTGGCCAGCCGTTGCCGCTCATAAGCATACGGGGTAGTTGTACTCGTAAGCATATTGTGCTGCTAAAAAGCGGGTCCTTCCTAGCCACAAGGGCCAATGCCCCCGAAAATGTGGCGTCGTCCTCGGCTGTGCTGTCACAAGCTCGGAACGGCGCAACAGCTTTTAAATGCCCGACGTTCCGCGTCCTCGTTTTTTTCTGGACTTCCTCTTGCAACCACAACCGAAGCGGTTCGGATGACAGCGCGCGCCCATTGAAAACCATTTTGTCCTGCCGCCGCTACCCGGGTCCCCACAGCCGGTCCTCTCTTCCCGCCTGGTTGTGGACGAAGCATGGCCCTGGCGTATTGTTCCCCTCCAGACAGTCGGCCGGCGGCGGCCTCTTCGTTCCTGTTTGTCTCGCGGCTTCAATAGCCAGTTGCCGATTGTTGGTCTGTTCGTTGTGGCCTTTTTTGGATACGCTGCCAGTGGCCCGGAGTATATATCTCATCGGACGGCGCCTCATCTCTGCTTTTCATCTCTCCTCGTCATCTCAACAACCTCATCTCAACAACATCGGCTCTTTCCAGACGTTCTCTCGTCTAGAGTTCAGCTCTGTGTTTGGCCACCCAGTTTTCCATCGTCTGCTCCCTCATTCTCAGCTGTCTTTGATTGCCTTGCCCGTCATCCCTTTTGAAGGACCTCGTCCCGTCTCTGTCCGCCATGGCCGAGAACGTCTGCGGCCCGTCGAACGCTCTCAAGAGCTTCAGCGAGCATGTCGACCGCGATCGGTCTGTCCACCAAGACCGCAGCGCTGGCGCTGTCCGTCCTGGGCCCTCGGTATGTACCTGTTGTGCTTTGCCGTTCCGTCTGTCGTGCACATCTTGTCCGTTGTCAGCCTCATGGGAGGGGCGTTCTCCTCAACGTGTCGAGCCAAGGCGGTGGCAGGAACCGGTTCCCTGCAAGGCTTTTTGTGGAAACTCTTTTCGTGTGCTTTGTCTGAAAAACGTGGCTTTCGGTGGCTGACCAACTCTCGCTTCAGTCCTTTCGATCCTCGCCGGCTGGACCGAGCAACGAGGCCGAGGTCCGCGCCTTCACGGCTGGTGCAGGCCCTGCGTTCCATGCGGAGCCGATGCAGATGCCGGGCGACTTTGGTGCCCAGGGTCCGGCGGCGTTTCAGCAGATGGGGCCGCGACCTGCGCCGCAGCGGTTTGCCAGCCCCATGGGCCACCACCCTGCAGCCATTGGCCAGGCGCACGTCATTGGAGGCGGCGGCGGCGGCGGTGGTGCGGCCGCCCAGTGGGCGGCTGAGTTTACGGCCACCGCGGGTGCGGGCGCTTCCGTGCGCTCCAATCCCATGGGCAGCGTGGGCTCCGGGTTTTCTCCCCAGCAACCGCCTATGCAGACCGTGCAGCGCCTGCAGCATTTTTCCACCATGGGCATGATGGCCTCTGCGCCGCCTGCCTTTGGCCTTTCTTCAGCCAACATGAATGCCGGCAGCTATCTCTACCAGCCTCTTCCTGCTTCCTCTTCTGCTGCCGTTTCGGCCCCCACCGCGACGGCTACGACTGCCGGTTCGGCACCCAGCGGCGTGGCCGGTCTCACGGAAGCCGAGCTCGAGGCCCGCTTTGCCCAGGTCGAAGCGGACGAGGACTTTGAGAACGAAATGGGCGCCTGGATGGCCGAATACGGCCCCACGGCCGAAGAGCGCGGCGAGGCCGCCACCCAGGCCGAAAACGTCGATGCCGTTCTTGAGCAGCTGGCCGACGAGCTCGATGCCCAGCGTCTCGCCGAGGCCAGCAATGCTGACCCTGCTCTCGCCGGCCACGATTTTGCCGAAGAAATTGCTGCTGAGGACGCGGCCGAAGCTGCCGCCGCCGCCGCTGCTGCCAACAGTGAGCAGGAGAGGCAGCAGGCTCAAGACGACCTCGCTCGCACGGCTGGCCACATTGTCGACACGCTCGACCGCCACCCGAGCCGCCGGTTCCAGGAGTCGACGTTTATGCGTCTCATGCGCCGCATCCAGACGCGCGAGGTCACCGTCCAAGGCGATAACCTCGTCGACGAGCTGACGGGTCAGCCCCTCGAGGTCACCGTGACGGCCAACGCGGCCAACACCGCCAACGGCCAGCAGACCGACCAGCCGCAGCACGAGGAGACGGCCTAGCGTGTCAGTCGCCCTGCTCTTGGCGTCGCGACTGCCCACACTGCTACGCTGCACCCGACGGTTGGCCCGCCGCCCGCCTACTATTACGCCACAGCTGGTGCCGCGGTGGCTCACCGCGGGCTCTCGGCGGTGCCGGTGCTTCCCGCCCTGCGGCCCTCGGTGCAGCCGTCCCACCTGCAGCCGGTCCAGCTGCCGACCCTGTTTCCCCCTCCCTCCGTGTTCCGTGTCGGGCCCGTTGTGGGACAAGCGCAGGTCTTTGTCAGCGGCCCCTCGCATCGAACGGACGTTGCTCCCGCTACGGCTACGGAGACGGCCGTGACCAGCGCCGCCACGGTCACCATGCAGAACCAGGCCGCAGCCGATGCTGGGCCCTCGGAGCGCAGCGTGCAGGAGAGCAACGATGCCGCCCGCTCTGCGGTCGCTCTGCACGCAGTCTCCGACAACCACGACGTTGTGGACGAGGCTGCCAGCACCACTGCCGTTGCCATCGCTGCCAATGCCACCACGTCTTCACAGCGTGGCGCGGTCGAGCAGACCGTGCAGGGTGCTCCGGACACTCAGCCGGCAAACGAGGCCGATGCTCGGATGGCCGAGTGGCGCGCTCAGAACGATGTGCAGGACGAGAACAACAAGGCCGAGACCGACGAAGGCGGCCAGGCCCAAGCTGGTCCCAGCGCCAAAGCCAAGGGGAAGGCCAAAGTTCCTGCTTTGGCTGAGGAAGATGCCAACGCCCCTGGCAGCGGCACCGGCAGCAGCCTTGACAACGGCAACGCTATGAGCAGCGGCAGCAACAGTGGCCAGGACGACGGTGGCAACAGTCGAGCTGCCGCCGGCGACGGCGGACAGATGCACCCTCCCCATGATTCGCAGCGCGTCCGCCCCTACCGTCGCAGCCGCCGCCACCGGATCAAGCTTTGATTGCCCGGGGTGGCTAGTTTCGTCATGAAGAGATGTCTTTTGCTTTTTTGTTTTTATCTTTCGTTTGTTTAATAGAATATTTTGGTTCTTCCAGCCGAGTTTTTTAGTATTTTGTCGTGCCCATAACTCTTCAGCGAGGTGAGAGGGCAGAAGGCATACCTAACCCACAGCTGTTTTTTTTCGGTCGTTTTGTCTTTCTGTGTTTGCCCAGATCCGGCCCAGCCTGTCAGGCTTCTGCTGTCTGCAGAGACGGGGCAAGTGAAATGGATCCGAAAACCCAAGGTAGTATACTCCGTAGTAGCAATACGGGAGGCCCGCGGAAGCGCGGTCGGGTCCCTAAAAGCGGACGGACTGCTTTATAGGGCAAGCAGATCTTCGTGCCGGCAGTCCCTGCGTCGGGGGAATTTCAGTTATTACCATCACAATACCCACACGGCAAGCCATTTTAGCGCCCACAGGACTCAGGAATTGATCCAGAGGAAGCTCTAGTAGGCGGTATAGCAAAGAATACAGACGAGAACATCTATGTCCGCGAGTCGTGCCACGTTTACCACGCGTCGAAGATACGTAAGGACGTCCCCTTTTACCAACTCCAACCGCAGAAGCCAAGCAACGGCATGCGCACGCAGTCCTACGGCCTCATACGCATCGTGCCCTCGTTTTGCTTTCCCGCGTTCTGCGATTCTCTGTTCTCACCAACGTATTCAGATGCTCCATCTGTATAAATATGCATTGCGGCAGCAACGTACAGAGTCCTTGTACAAGTTGTTTAGCATCATGAGGCCGGATCGTGCTCCGTCTCCTCCGATTGGAATTGGCATATGTTTGACGTGGAAAAAGGGCTGCCTGCCCCTTGACAGAGTTTTTATATATGGCTGACAATAATCTTTTTCTCTCCCTCTGGCCCGCCGGATATAAGCATAGAAACCCAAACGCTGTATGTTTTGGGATGACGAAGCTATGCTTTCGGCGCGTTTTGATACGGATTACTGGGCAGAACAACACAGGAACGCCTTAATTGAAGGGGAGGCGTACGGAGTACGGAGTAATGTCCCAAACGTAAAGTTGTATTGTACCTGTACATGACTCATTGTCGCCCATGCTCTCAGCTTCCCATCTACGGCATAGTAAAGAAAAAAAGTCTAAGACAACTATACGTATGGCTCCGTAGAAAAGCAACTTCTGTGATTGTTTGCGTTTTCAAAAGCGGGTTGTTTTTCTTGTCTTCTTTCCGTCTCGTCCCGTCCGTTTTGTCTAACTCCCTTTACTGGGCACGGCTTTTTGCGGCCTATCCGGCTGCTTGCCACGCGTGTTCTTTAAGAAAAGAAGTAAGGGAACAAGGAGGAAAAGGATACAAGAGGCGGGAGAAAATTGTGAGGAGAACAGATAAGGACGAGCAGAGCCGGGCGAGTGTTGCTTTTCTCCGTTTATTTATTTATTTTATATTCTCGATACTTTGTACCGAGAGGGTATTGACTTGGCTTAAAATCATTTTTTGAGTGTCATATTTCTAATTACAAACTACAGGGTGTCCTATTGCCTCAGCCATCCATACTAACGAGATCAATGAGAACAAACCTATGTCCGTTGAAATACCAACCGTGGCCCTTTGAATTGTCCGTGTCCCGTGCCCCCCGATGTAGTTGTATTTGTACAGTCAACCTTTCAGGGCAATCCTCGCCCAGTCATTTAGATCCGTTGAGGTCCGCTACCGCACACGGGGGTGTACTCCGTAATCAGAAGAGAGACACGGGGAACACAGTCGTTTTGTTCCTCGTTGTCAACGTGGTGGCGGTAGCTGTCTGCTGCTGGTCCATACACGACAGACTGGGTCCATTTGTGGCCTTTTCTTTGAGCGCCCTTCTGTAAATACGGCGTATACACGAGAGATATGCCGAATAATACAGCTTCCGCCGAGCCGGTCTGTCAACATCTTACAGCGCGCGTTCGGCGGACTACGGGCCCTGCCCATGACAACATTAAGTACGTACTACAGAAAGAGGAGCAATGTCTCTTGTACTTGTACTTGTACAAGAAGAAAGAGAAAAAACGAGACGAAAAAAAAGCCGACAGTTTCACCGCCGCGCCTTTTGGGCCATGGCTTTGTGTCATTTCCACAGTCTACCAAGGCCGGCATGCCCATGCGGAGGATTCTCATACTAAAAAAGGCGGAATCCGACCCTTAGCAATGTGCAGACTGGCAGAAGAGGAAGACGAGCCAAGCCCAACGTCCGGCTATAGATGCTGGAAAGCCGTCCGCTTTCCCCTAGTCAAACCAGTAACCGTCGGATTACTGGTATTAGTTAGGCCAGTGAAGATCATGGATTATCTACACGTTCCCTTTGAATTTATATTTTTTTTTGGTATAACTGCTGGCTAAGTTAGTTTACGGAGTACGGAGTAAGTCGAGGACAGCGGCGCTAGGGTACCTTGGCACGCAAGGGAGAACTTGCGGTCGTGGAACGTATATGTGCTGTTCGGCATCCACGAAATGGCGAAAGCTGATCCCTTAGAACCACAGTACTCGTAATTTCCAATCTTAACAGAAACAGGCATTTCTCCTAGAAGTGGACTTTGACTTGGAACAACGACAGAAAGTCAGTGAATGTCTCGTAACGGAAGTGCTTCGAGGTCAATCTTGGCCTTGGCTAGTGCAAGAACACGCATGCCTCTCCTTATCTACCATCTTTATACAGTAAGTGGTAGACGCATTATAGTCGCTCTCAGCCTTCTTTCAGAAAAGATGCCACGGGCTCCCTTTCGCGGCATGGCCGACGGCGGTTCGACCGGCCAGAAACGGCGATCCCTATTCACATATGTGTATAAAGTAGAGCATGTAGTTGTACAAGTAGTTGTACAAGTACAAATACAAATATACAGCTAGTTGTATCTGTAGTTGTATGCTTACTCCGTTCTCCGTACACCATGGACTCCCTGGTAGTTGTACTCTAAAGTATGTGTACAAATAAGCTGTATACTCCGTAGAGACAGCACCAAAACGTGGAGATGCAAACCATCGTGCCGTACGGAGTATGTGACAATTGTCACAAAAAGTGGGTCCACAACGGCTAGCTTTATTTATCACCCCCTATTCTATCAAGTTTATAAGCAGAAGCATATGCTTAGACGCGTGGTCCATTCGCACTGCGGCGACATAACTCCCGCGCCTCATCGTGCTCGTGTCTGTGATTGCATACCACATAGTTTGCCCCGGAATATACTCCGTACGGACCCAGCATGTCCCAGCTAGGGCCAAGGCTGCTCTCATGCCCGCCGAGAGACGCCAACCAGCAGCTGACTGGTGCAACGGACGCGGCATGGGACTCGTCCTCCCTCGTCTGCTAGCAAAAGGCTTGGGACTAGGGGCGCCGGCATCCATCTCCGGCTCCGTGGCTTTGTCTATACACCCTGTATATGCATGGATTGCCCGCGAGCTATGCACGTATGATGTCGCTCCACAAGCTTCTCGGCCTCAAGAGCGGAGCAAAGGGACAAACGAACAGAACTCGGAAAAAGACGCAAAAGAATAACCATCAAAGCAGCTTCATTGTGAGCTGTCTGTCCTGCGCAAGGAAAAACCAGACCGTGCATAGAAACATGACCCGGATCCGTTCTCCACCAGGCGGTTTAGCGCTCGGCCACTTGAAAAGGATCGTATAAGCAGAGGCACCGAGACCCGTAGGGCGTTCGCGTAGTTTGCACAAGTATAGTTGCAGCAGACTATAGATTGCTTGTACAAGTAGGTGCACCGAGGGTAGTAGCTTAGGAAAGTAGAGCACTGGACGCGTCAGTATCTTATCCAGACTGTAGGCCTGACCGCTTTCGCCCCCCCTATAAGCAAGAAAAGATCTAGCCTGGATCCGGAAGTTCCTTTTATTCCACTGTCGTATCACTCACCGGACCAGGCAGATTCTGAGGCAGACTCTGCTCCTCTCTATTGTATTTCCACAAGGGAGAACCAAGGCCTGGCCCCGCCGCGTCACCCTATGCTTTGTCCTGGTCGAGCGTATTTGTATACACGGGCAACGATCACAATGGGCTGACATAGCCGGCGGCCTCAACAGTACCTTTAGAGCCATTCAACAAAAAAATGGAAAAGCCAGTCTGTCAGACAACAGCCGACGTTGCCAGGACGGTCCTGGCTCGACTCCTATCCTTTATTCCCTCGGATCGAGGCACCCTCCTGGTCACCGGAACACACGACTCGGCAGGGTAGGCACGCATATTGACGGCTACTCTAGAAAGCAGCGGCCTTATCCTCTCTGGCTTTTAGCTCGGCATGCAGACGCTACAGATGGAAGACAGACAAACATAGAAAGGCAAGTGGTCAGTCAGTCGAACACGCTGCGCGCCGCAGCTCTCCTTTCAAGGCCAAGACACGGCCATGCTAAAGCAGAGCAACACGAGCCGCCCTTGCTTCTGACTGGCTCCGGGGCTCGCGCCGCTCTCTCAAACTAAGGGAGGCAGCCCGCGGAGCATGATGACTGTGTCCCATACCAAACTGTCTTCTCTTTGTCGTGAAGAGACGTCCACCTCGTAAACCATAAGCCAAGAATGCGAGATGCGGTGGAGAGCCGGAGCGTTCGTATTGGGCAAGGCGAGAAGCAGAAGGTGCTGAAGTACCCCCGGCGCTATGTAGATGACCAGGATAAGACTGCCGACGGGAAACCAATGTCATTTTGTAGCTCTAAAAACAAAGAATTTGTCCGTCTGACCAGCCCCCCGAAGCTTATTGCCCTGCCAGACAGACAGTCTGCTTTGTTTGACCGGATGAAGACTCCGACCCGGCTCCCGTCCCGTTCTTTGTTTCCGTTTTTCAAACAGGCGCCGAGTTTTGTTTATGTCTTTTTTTTCATGTATGCCCTTGGGTAGAGGCCAAGATACGACAAGAACGGAATGGAAGACGTTATGGGCCAGCTTTCCGTTTATATAAAGCATAGGTATTGGCTGCCTGCTGTAGAGATGGAAAAGAGCATGTATCGCCCAACAACACAACAACACCCACCCCAAGCCGACCAGCCCTTGAATTCGGCCACCCCTGTCGTATACAACTATGCGATTCCGCTCGTTCTTACAGCCCTTGGTGGCTGTCGGCCATCTCGCTGGCCTGGCCCTGGCCGACGTTACAGCCACGGAGTGCGTCACCGAGGTCGTCTACGGCGAGGAGGTTGTCGAGGTCCAGCCCGTCGCCTTCGTGCAAAATGACACGACCGTCTGTACCACATTGACCCGGTATGCTTCCTCGAGGTACACATGTATGTATATACAGAAGCTGACTACTAGGACTGTGACATCGTTCCCTACACTGCCGTCTACTACCCCGGGCCCCGATACCGAAACCACCGAAACCATTACGTGGACTTGCGATGATGTGGTTTATACCACCACTGTGGTCGAGTCCGGGTATACCACTGTGGTCATCGTCACGACCCCCCCAGCCACGCCGGCGGCGACAAACACCGTGTCCAGTCTCACGAAGCCGGCTGTGTCCTCGTCGGGTCCCGAGACTATCACGTCGACGGCGACTGGCGGCACAGCCGTGTACACCACTACAGAGGTTAATTCTGGACATACTACTGTGGTTGTCGTCACGACTGCGCCGGCTGTGCCCTCGTCGGGTCCCGTCACTATCACGTCGACGGCAACTGGCGGGACTTCTGATTACACGACGACGGAGACTGGGTCTGGCCACACAACCGTCGTCGTCGTCACGACCGCTCCGGCTGTGCCGTCCTCGTCGGCTTTGGGCCCGGTGACTATTACATCGACGGCCACCGGCGGCACGTCCGACTACACGACGACGGAGACGCAGTCCGGCCACACAATTGTTGTTGTCGTGACGACGGCTCCGGAACCGTCCACCATCACGTCGACCGTCACTGGCGGTACGTCTGACTACACGACAACGGAGACGTCTTCTGGCCACACCATTGTGATCGTCGTCACGACCGCGCCGGCTCCGTCATCTAGCCAGCCGGCTCTGAGCACAATCACGTCGACCGTCACTGGCGGCACCTCTGACTACACGACCACGGAGACTCAGTCTGGTCACACCACTGTCGTCGTCGTCACGACCGCTCCGGCTCCGTCGTCTTCCTCGTCGTTGTCCTCGTCGTCGTCGTCGTCGGTGTGCAGCGCCTCCGCACTCGACGTGACCGTTAGTGCGTCCGCGATCACAGGTGCCGTGAGCACGGTGACGGCACCGGCCTGCGCGACAGCCATGAGCTTCGAAGTCATTGGCGGGGCCGGCCAGAATGCTACTGACCCAGACCCCGCCGGGCGTGGCGCTGATATCAAAGGCACCGTCTCGGTTACCCCCGGCCAGACGTTTACGCTTATTGCTGGCGGCTCCGGAGCCGACCAGACAGGCGGCCAAAGCGCCTACGGAAACGGCGGCAACGGCTTTGGAGCAGGCCTCAGCACAGCCGGTGGCGGCGCGTCGGCCCTCTACAGCTCCGCCCTCGGCGGCTACCTCGCTGTGGGAGGCGGCGGCGGCGGCTCCGCGTGGTATTATGTGCAGGGCACGTCCAACAACACGTTCACACTACGAGGAGATGCCGGCGAGGCTGGAAGCAACGTCGATACAGGGTACCCTGATACGGGGGACTATGCTACGGCAACCGGTGGGGACCCTGGCGCGAACGGCGTTGGGGGCGCCGGAGGTACCTATTCCGGGACGAGCACTACCAAAGCCGTGAACGGTACCGCGGGCGGCGCCACCGATGGCGCCGATGCCGTGGCTTTGGGCTGGAGTGACTACTATTCTGCTGGTGGAGGTGGAGGGTACGGCGGCGGCGGGTCGGGAGGAATTGGCTACATGACGTCGAACGGCCTCAATAACATGGGGGCTGGAGGCGGCGGTGGCGGCGGCAACTACATCGACAGCAGCGTGCAAGACGCGTCGACCGGCGTTGGGGCTTACAGCGCACCTGGCGAGGTTATTGTTCACTTCTATTAGATGGACGCAGGCGGCTGCCGGGCGTTTTGGCCCCGTTTCATAGCCACAGCCCCTTTTAACAGGACCACACTCTTTCCTCCTAGACGGCCAGCCATCGAGCCGCCAGCCCTCTCTTGCTCCTGGACGTCATCCTCAGTCAAGATTAGAGGGCAGCCCGTGCGTGTTGACGGTCGAGTATACTTGGATGCTTCGGCCGCCTTTCCGCCGTCTTGAACACGATGCGGTTTGCCACCGACCTGCTGACAGGAGGCCGCGGTCGCCTTGCATTTCATTTTTGCTCCTCCCATCGTTCTCGTGCGTGGTTCTGCGTCGGGTACCGGTAGCCTAAAACGGAAGAAGCGACCTGCAGAGACAGAAAAGAGCCAGTCCCGTGTTCAAGGACTGGCAATCACACGCTTAACAATGGGTTCACACGGCTGACGATTGTGGCTAGGAAAAGGGCGACGCTCTCCGCATATTGACAACAGGGAACAACCTTGAATATGCTCATATAGTCTTCCCATCCATGCTCTCGAAAACACCGGTTTCCTCTCATGCTGACTTCCGATGGCACCCCCATAATGGTACAAAAGGAAAATAAAAAAGAAAAAAAGAGATGAGCACCCAACATTTTATCCCTGCAGAGAGGAATGCTCCCGACGAATCCATAGCGTCCTCCGAGATGCGACCCGTCAAAGTATTCAAACGCCGAGAAAAAGAAACAAAACGGATCAGGGAATGGAAGCAAGGAAAAACAATGGTAGACAGGCCCGTGGTTTCCGACTTTGTAGCTGTTACGCACAGAGGGGGATATAGAACAAAGGAAACGAAGCAAAAGCAAGGAATGCAGAGCGTCGAGCAACATGGTGGTAATGGTACACGTCAAAAAAAAGGAGGGTGGTGGAGGAGAGAGGAGAGGGAAGGCCCTCCAGAGGCTTCACAGCTCAATGCACGAGCAATGCTAGTGCCCGCCGAGCCGCTTGAACCAATTGCTGAGCCTCTTCCAGCGAAGGCCGCCGCCGCCGCCGCTGCCGCCGCCGCTGTGGCTTCCGCTGCCGCTGGCCCGCTCGATCACCGAGCCCGGCCGCGGCGCCTGCCACGATAGGCCCCGCTCGACGCGGCTGGGGTGGGTCTCTCCCGCGTCGAGCGAGCCCTCCCCGCTGCTGGCGCCCGGGCCGGACGAGCCTGTCCCAGCCAGGGGGTTCGTCGCGAAGTAGGCCGACACAGACCGGCCGCCGCGGGGCAGAGACGGGGTGTTGACAAGAGCCGGGGGCGGCGCTGTGGAGGCGGAGGCGGGGGTAGAGGCGGAGGCAGAGGCGGCGGGCACGCCAATGGCCGAGACGGTTGCGCTTCCGCGAAGCGGGCGGCGCAGCGACGAGGCCGGCGAGATACCCGTGTCGGACGAGACGCAACCAGGACCGGCGGCGGAGGCGCCGACCTCGGGCGACGACGGCGACGGCTGGAACTTGGGCGACAGCACGCGCAGGGACGAAGCGGAGAACTCGCCGCTCAGCCGCGAGAAGGCGCGGCTGCGGCGGCGCGGCTGCGTGGTGGCGGTGGCGGTGGCGGCGGCGCGCTCCGAGTCGCTCGTGTCGGACATCTGCTGTTGCATCTGCTTGCGGCGCTGCACGTAGGCGGCGCCCGTGCTCGAGGCCTTGCGGGGGAACACGGGCGTGCGGCCGGTCAGTGCGCGCGGCGACAGCGAGGGGGACTGGTCGCGGTCGATACTGTCGCGCACGGCACCCGAGCCGATGGACGTCCGCGACCCGCCCCCGGCACCGGCCCCGGCCGTCGTCGACCGCACGGACAGGCGGCGACGGCCCCGGGTGTCGCTGCTGTCCTCGCCGGCGTGCGACTGCAGGCTCAGGTCAGAAAGGAAGCGCACGCTCGTCGCGGCGCTCCGGGACACGCTGCTGTGGCGCAGCGCGCCGGGCGCGCACTGGGCACCAGAACCGGCGCCCTGCGACTCGCCCCAGCCGCACTGCAGCGAGACCCAGATGGCGCTGACGGAGATGAAGGTCTTGAGCGCATCGTCGACGGGCAGCGTGGCGCGGGTCTTGGCGTTGGGCAGCATGGAGGGGGCGGGCACGCCGCTGCCGGCGGCGGCGGCGGCGGCGTCGGCCGGGCCAGCGGGCCCGTCGTTGTCCTCGCCGTGGGACATCTCCTCGTCGTTGCTGGCGTCGGCGTCGTGGGACGCGGGCGACTGGGTGCGGGAGCGCGAGGGCGGGTAGCGGCTGCTGGTGGAGGGCGAGACGGTGGTGTAGCGGTCGAGGATCTCGAGGGTGGACCGGGTCAGGGTGGCGAGGATGGGGTGGCGGCGGGTGCGGGGGTCGATGATGCTAAAGGTGTACTTGCACTCGGGCTCGGCACCGTCGTCGGAGCCCAGAGCACCGGCGGCGGCGGCGGCAGGCTTGGCGGCGACCAGGCGGCGCACCCAGCGGGCGGTGGTGGCGTAGCCGTGCTCGTCGACGCGGACAAAATCAAACGAGCCGTTGGGCAAGGGCGTCGTGGTCCAGACGGTGCCGTCCTCGAGGGCGATCTCGGACTGGTCGCCGCGGCGCAGGGGGCTCAGCACGGCCAGCAGAGCGCGGTGCTCGAACGAGCCGGCGCCGGCGCCGGCGCCGGCGCCGGCACCCGCACCGGCGGCGTCGTCGTCGCCCTCGCTCTCGTAGCCGGCACCGCCGGCGCCGAGCGAGGCAGAGTCCTGGTAGTCCTCGCTCCGGACAAGGATGGTGTCGTGCAGGCCGAGCTCGCCGCCGATGCCAAAGAGGCGCGGGAAGCGCTTGGAGAAGCGAGGGGGCGCGACGTTGCCGGCGATGAGCGAGGACGGGTAGACGTCGATGACGGGGATGGGGCGGCGGTCGGGCGACAGCTGCTGGAGCTGCATGAGCAGGGTCGGGCGGATGAGCTTGAGCAGGGGCTTCTTGGTGCTCAGCTTGGGAGCCGGGCGGGCAAACAAGAAGGTGGTGCTCTTGCGCGGCTGGCGGCGGCGGCGGCGGGCGGGCTTCAGCGAAGACGCAGCCGTGCTGCCGACGGCGGCGCCGGGGGTCGTCACCTGGTCGCTGGCATAGCTTGCCTCGGAGGCCGGGTAGGCGGCCTCATCTTCGCTCATGGGTGTCGGTGGCGCCGGCCCGGACGGGAGCCAGATGGAGCAGGAGGAGGGGGGAGGAGGAGGGGGGGCGGAAGAAGAAGATGGGGGATGGGCTTCGGAGGAGGAAGAAGCTGAGGCAGAGGCAGAGGCGGAGGCAGAGGACGGGGCCGCGTCCGGGATGCGGGCCGCCGATGCCGCCTGTGCTGCCAGGCCTCCGGATGCGGACGAGACGGATCTCACGGGCGTCAGTGCGGTGACGGGCGGCGGTGGCGGCGGCGACGGGACGACGACGGGGTCGTGGAAGCGGACGACAGGCTCGGGCGACGGACGCGGGCGGCTGCCGAGGAAGAGGCCGTCGGAGACGCGGCGCAGGTGAGACGAGGACGGGAGAGGACGGGCAGGCCGGGCGCCATACGCAACGGTGCCGGCGCGGAGGATGGAGGCGGCGGGCGAGGGCGAGGGCGAAGGCGAGGGCGAGGGCGAGGGCGAGTGCGAGTGCGAGAGTGATGAGCCGGCGGAGGTGGAGGACCGCAGCAGGGAGCGGCGGGGGCCGGGGGGGTAGTAGTTGGCCGGGTGGTGGTGGTGGTGCTGCTGCTGCTGGTTCTGCTGGTGATGCTGGTGATGCTGCTGGACGGACGGTCTGCTGGAGTACTCGTGGCCGTGCAGGCTGGCGCCGGAGTGGAGGAACATGGCGACGGAGAGCAACTTATGGGGGCAGACGCACGCGGCCGTCGGAAAGACCGACCGGCCCTGGGACAGCTGGGCGGCCGAGGACGAAGACGGACCACCACGAGGGACGGGACGGGCGAAAAACGAGACCGAGAAGCGCAGGCCACAGGCGACGGGGAAAACGGGGGGGGGGGGGGGGGGGGGGGGGGCGCGGGGGGGGGGGGGGCCGGGCCCGGCTGGTGGTTGGCAACGACGGGGCGTGGGGGGGGGGGGGGGGGGGCCGCCGGCGCCGGGGGCAGG
>JADHKM010000029.1:0-230927 GCA_019925495.1 Ophiostoma fasciatum | reverse complement strand
GGAAGATAAGTAAGATATATATACTTATTACTTTATTTTTAAAACGGTTTATAATATTATAAATATATAGTAAATTTATTACCGAATCGTTACTATTATATAATTATTTAATTATATAACTACTTATTATTTTATTTTATCGTTATTTGATTATTTAACTTTATAGTTACTTAGTTTTATAATTATATAAATGTTATAAATATATATTACTTTAAAATATATAATTATTTGTTATATATTTATATTTATTTTATTTTTACTATTAAATTCGTCTAGTCTTTAATCACTCTAGTTAGTCACCTAGTTAGTCTAGTTAGTCTTAGTCACGGTCGTGACTAAGACTAACTAGACGAGTTACTGACTAGACGTCTGTTTAGTTAGTCTTAGTCACGGCCTTGACTAAGACTAACTAGACGGACGTCTAGTCACCTAGTCATCTAGTTAGTCTTAGTCACGGCCGTGACTAAGACTAACTAGACTAATTCCTAACCCTGTATCTTTAACGTAATAACCACTGTAAAACCACCGTATAAACACCGATTACTTACCGTATTTAAGTTATCCACTTTTTTTATACTTACTCCTCCCTTTTTTTATCGTTTACCTTTTTTATATTAATTATAATAACGGTTTTAACGGCCGTCGTATAACGTCGTTTATAAACTAGGTTTTTAAAGTATAACCGTTTAACGGCCGTAACGATCCGGTTATAAACTTTAATAAAACGGCGGAGCCTTTTAACGATTTATACGATATTTATAATATTTACGGTCGTTACTTTAACCTTTTTCTTTTTAATATTATTCCGTATACGTAATAAATTTAAACGTTTAACGGTAAACTCGTTAATATTATTTAAACCACGTTTCGTTTTACGGTTAATCGAAACGTATATATAAACGTTAAAAACCCGTATAACGGTAAAAACCCGGGATAACGTTTTTTAATTATAACGTTTTTATTCTCGTTATAAAAAGTTTTAATAAAATCGTTAATAAAATTAACGATACGTTAATTAATTTATAAAGTTAATAATTAAATCGTAATACCGTTAAAATATCGTAATTATTTACCTTTTTATAAATACGGTTTATTTTATTATACCGTATATAACGGGCGTTCGTTAACTTTATACCGTTAATACCCGTTACGTTTAAATAACGACCTTATTATAAACTTACCACTTTTAATATAATAATAATTATCGTCGTCCGGTAAAAACGAACCGACTTTTATACAGATAACTTTATTTAAAAACCACCGTATATAATACGTACGTTATACTAGTTTAAGGACCGTACGGCCTAGTATTACGTAACGTACGTAACGCGTTACCGCGCGCCACGTCCGTAACCCGTACTTAATCCGTAATCTCTTATATAAAAAGCCCTCCGGGCCTCCCCCTATTCTATAATCACTATTATTATCACTATTATTATTAATACTTATACCTTACTTTATTAACTCTCCCCCGAAAATATTTTATTAAAACTAGTACTATTAGTATTTTAATAAGTAAAGGTATACAAATATTAATAAACAGTCGAGGAAATTTTTTTAAGTATATTTTCGAGTGAGGAATTTAAAGAGTTAACCTTACTCCGTCGCGTTATTATCGAAGCGATACGTATTCACTTCTTCTCTCTTTACGGCGACTTACCTCCTCGATCGATCACCTCAACGAGGTAAGGCTCGTGAAAACGCCGCGCGGTGCCACGCCGACTAGTCCGAGAACCCTCTCCCGCGCAGGTATCGCTACGTTTAGATTACGACTTCGGGATTAAGGACCCGAGAGAGCCGACTTTAGAAAGCTAGTTAAAGAGAAGACTTAAACTATACGTATATTACCTTTTAAACGGAGGAGAGGATAAGGTATATAAACGAGCTATTAACCTCCGATAAGCGCGATAACAGGTTTACGTTATATTAACCCGGGTAATAACGGGGGAGTACTCTTTTTTTAAGGCCTTATACCTTAAGTTTTTAACGAGGCTCCTCGCGGTTTTTACCCCGTTAAATACCTTGTTTTAGGTGGTTAGTTATTTAGTACGGGTTACGGCGAAGGAGGCGCTTTTTTTAAGACCTTTACTAGACTTTACTCGACGGAAAAATTAATTATTATTATTATTATTATTATACCTTACTCTATCCTTATAAACGCCGTCCGTTTACCGGACCTTTACGACCGTTTCCGTTACCTACGACTCTTTACGACCTGCTTACCCGCCGGTTAAATTAAAACCAGCTTATAGATATACACACCCTCTCGTCGTATATAACAGTATATAAATTTCGTAAACCTCGTAAAGTTTACGATAACCTTTTATTAAAACGACGGTTTTCTTTTTACTCTTTACGGGCTTCTTTTTAACCCCGGGGACCGTTTTAAACTTAATAAAACGGCGTAGTATAATTATCGTTACGAAGCCGTAATAAAATCGGAGCGGGGACGAACGAAAACGACGTAAAACGTAAAAAAAGAACGAAGAAAGAGTTAAAGTCGACGTAACGTCGACGGGAAAAAAAAAAACGACGTATTAAAATAACTTTAAAAATAAACCGCGAGGTAAAAAATAAAAAACGTAAAATATAAATAATAAAAAGTAACGCGGCGACGTATAAAAAAACGTAAAATAAAAAAGAATAAATAAAATAACGTAATCGACGTAATAATAAAAAAGAGTAAATAAGTAAAACGGTAAAAAAACGATAAAAAAAGTAAAAAAACGAAATGGTAAAAAGAAAAGAAAAAACGACGATAAAACGGTAAAATAATAACGTTTTATACTTATTTATTAATATTTACTTTAAAAAGATATAACCGACGTATTTATTATAATATTAATTATAAATAAATACGGCCGTTACGTTTACCACGGTAAAAAAACGTAACCGTTATACTTACCGTATCCGATAAACCTTTACGTTTAAATTATTACGATAAAAAACGCGACCGTTATATTTATTACGACCGGCGGGATAAATACGATTAAACAGTTTAAATAAATAACCGCGACCCCGCGTTTACCGTAACCGGTATAAGTAACTTATTACGATTGCCGTTTTTAATAAGTGTAAACGGCGTGTTTTTTTAATCCCCGTAACCGTATTACGTTTACGACGTTATTTACCGTTAATTTATACCGTTATTATTATATCGTTAACCCTTTCCCTTTTACCCTCCCCCCTTCCGCCTTCCTACCGACCTCGCCCCGATTTTACCGTAACCACCCTCCGTATACCTTTTATTATATACTACCCTATCCCCCTTTATAAACACTCTTTAACGTTTTTAGAAGACTATACCGTATAACCGTATAAAACACTACTACGTAATAAACGAGATATTATTACCCGTACCCGTATAACCGGAGCGACTTTACGGGGTCGTTCCGACCTCGATACGAACGCGGGATTAGTATAGGATTTAGAGTTTACTACTTATCGGGTAGGTTTTACTAGATACCCATTATAGGCGTTCCTTATACTACTTAGTTAGTTTATAAGCGTAATATAATTATTATTATTATACTCTTTATAGTTTATATATAACTTGTACGTTTTTATTATTATACGTTTATACTCTTTATAGTTTATATATCTTATATAACCTGTACGTTTTTATTACTATACGTTTATACTCTTTTATTATTACGTCTTTATATAACTTATATATTCTGTACGTTTTATAATTATACGGATTTATTTACATTTATATAAAGATTATAATATATAGCTGATATTTTTATTAGTATATTAATACATTAAAATATTAATTTAATATACGAAGTAAATTAATTAGTATAAGCTTATACTAAATATTAAATTAGTATATTAAATTAGTATGGACCGAGATTTCATATTAAATTAGTATACTAACTTAGTATATATCAATTAGTACGTATTAAATTTATAACCTTATATATATACTATAAACGATTCTTTTATATCATTAAGTTAGTTTATAAAGTGCTAAAGTTATTCTTATTATATATTATATTTTTATACGGCCCTACTTGCGGGGTCGGTACGGCCCCGACACGACCGCGGGATAAGTACCGGATCTAGAGTTTATTACCCTTTAGAATAGGTTTTACCAGACATTCACTATAAACGTTTCTTATACTATCCAGTTAGGTAATAAGCGTAATAAAATCATCATCATTATCCTACATCTTATAGTACGATATAATCCCTAATAAGTATAAAACGTAAAATATTATCAACGCTCGTAAGAAGTCTTACGCCGCGACGGTTAGGATGAAGGTGCTAATAGTAGTAAAAGTTCTGTGATATATGCTTACAAGACGCTATGAAGAAATATCCGCTGACTTCGCATACCTCAGCGACAGGGCATCAAGAAAGTGCGAATGGCGAATCCCAGGAGGCCTCGCTTCCGCAAACAGGCTGACGGCATCCCGGAGAGGGTAACCGCAGCGATCAACAAGATAGCAGACAATAAAATAGCCGGTGCGGTTGAAACCGTAGTGACAGTGCACGCCTATAAACGAGCCCTGTCCCGGGACAGCCTCGCCAGTTTGCGGCCCGTGTTTGTCCCTGAGTCGATCCACGAGGGCATTGAACGCTTCCACCTCGGTCGCCGCAGGTGGGATCTTGGAGACTGTAGGGAATTTGTGGTAATGGATGCCGGCAACTTCCAGGTCGCGGGGATCGTACGCTGGGCTGTCGTGGGATATGTCGATGACGTCTTTCACAACATGTGCCCAGTTCTCAGCAAAGCGCTTTGGGCTGTGGACATCGTCGACCTGGCGCAGAGTTTTCATGGCTCGGAAGATGCCAGCAATCGGCTCCGAGACCGGATCAACCCTGGTCCACTTCTCGAGGTTCTTCACATCCCATTTCCCTTCGCGCGATAGAAAGCGCAGCTGCCATCCGCGACCCAGCCGCCCCGTCACATGCCGGGTAAGAAAATTGGAAATGATGGCAGAAACAACGCCCACCGTGTTTGGTGTATAAAGCAGGGCATGGCCTGCCGGTGGCGGGAGAACATGTGACTCGACAACCTTCACCGGATGGCGGCAGAGAGCAGGGATATCAATCCCGTCAGAAGCACCGGCGGGCGTTGTCGAGGGGCTGTCCGCAGCGCCCGTCTGGCATGGCGTGAAACGGCCACTGTCGATGTTGTCGATGCCTGAGCGGTCTGGTGAGCGGGCGCTGCGCCCGTCCGCGGAGGCCACAGAAACGGAAGACGGTGCCAAAAATGACAGTATTTTTCTCGCCTCGCTCGGTGGTGTGATGGGATCGCATTCGCCCGCAATCAGGCAGACAGGGAGGTCGAGAGCAGCCCAAGCATCTCTGCCCGGCAGACCGTCCACCTGCTTCCCTGCGCGGAAAACAGGAAGGCTACCCCAAGCCATGCGACGCCACACCGGTGTCCTGCTCTGCCTGTTGAAGCGCTCCTGCAAAAGCCTGGACTCCTCGTCCGCGTCCGGCCCAACAAAGCGCCGGACGCTGGCGCTATTCGGACCCCCGCGACTGTCCCAAGTACGCCACAGGTCGAATATGGAGGTGGGGATCCAGAGCAGAGTTCGAAAGACAGTGATGCGAATTTTGTCTTGCAGTTCGGCCGGGGGGCAGATGCCAACAATGCCCAAGAACGGAGAGTCAGCAAGGCCGTCGCCTCGTGGGTGTCGACTTGCCAGGGCGACTGCGAAGCTGCATCCCATGCTGTGTGCGATCAAAACCAGCCCCTGGTCCGGTTTGCGATACCGTGCAATGGCCACCTCGAGCAGGTCGACCAGGGCTGCAAACGAGTAGGCGGCCCAGTCCTCCGGCGCAAAAGCAGAGCGTCCGCACCCCGGGAGGTCCATGGCAAGGCACGAGGCACAGCTGGACAGGCGAGTCAGCAAAGGCCCAAACTGCGCAACTGAGCCGCCGAGTCCGTGGAGAAAGACGAGAAGTGGCAGCGGTGCCGGATCTGCTGGCAGCTGGTCCTCCTGCTCGTGGGGCTTGAAGAAGATGCGGACGGAGGGATATGTAAAGCGACGGGTCGCCAGCTCGACCATCGCCGAGTGCTTCCGCAGCAGCGGCGGGTCCGTGGCGTGCGCATCTAGGCAACGATCAGCACGGCTCACTGGCGCGCGGAAGAGACGGGGGCAGACAAACCGAACGCCTGGGGCAAGGCCATGGCAGACCGCGCAAGCAAGTTCGCCGCCAGATGTCGTGCAATCTGGTCGAGGGCGCAGGCGTCTTCCGCTGGGACCTCAGACGCCAGCGCTCGTGCCGCGCGGTCTCGCAGTAGAGCTGGCTGTCCGATGTTTGTCGACGAGAAAGGGGAGAGAGACGGGAGAGGAAAAGGCCAGACGAGAAAATCGAGGCGGAGTGCCCTTCAGCCACTGCCTTCTCCGTCACACCCAGCGACTAACCACTGTGACATCACACACAGGTGCACAGAGCGCCGGGGGCGGGCTAGCGGTCCAGGATTCTGGACCTTGAAACCGCTTTCGGATCTTGCCCGCACAGCACGTCGGCAGAACGTCGGCGACTTGCTGTTTTGTTTGCGCCCGGGGTTCGTCGGTGGCGCGTTCGGCTGCCTGTTGTCTCCTTCCGCGCTGTCTGGCTTGCGCTGCCATGAGGGTCGCGTCCCTAAGCATAAGCATACGGCTGGCCGTGCCACCAATCACGTGACCAGTCAGCCAAACATTATGCTCATGTGCTTAAGCTAGAGCATCGGCGGCTGGCCAGCCATGGTGCGCGACGCCGGCAACCCATCCAGGGTCCATCTTCGACCCGGACGCCGAAGCCCAGCCATGGCCTTGCCTCTTGTCCTCCCAAACTCGTCTAGCTTTCTTGGCGTCGCCCTCGTCGTCAACAGGAACCGCGACGGACCCTGCTTTGTCTTCCACTATCCCAGCCGCATTCTGCCGCCACAGGACTCGCAGCGCAAGGAGTTCAACGCCGACCCGGCCGATGACGACCACGCGACGGCAGACGGCGCAGCCAGCGAGCCGGCCCTCGGCGGCTCGAGGGACTTTATGCCCAATGCCGCAGAGCTGGCGCGGTGGAACCACGACGACCACCTGGTCGCCGACAACGGGACGCAGTTCGTGCCGTGGGAACATGTCGTCGGCCTGCCCACCAAGGCGCTGGAGGGCATCTTGACCCCTCCCCGTGCCTTCCACAAGAAACGCTTCCAGATCTCGCTGGAATCGGTCTCGTATGTGTCCTATCCCATCCACGTGCCCGTCAGCAGGTTCTGGGACCGAACCCGCCGAAAGGGCAAGCCAAAAGCGGCCAAGGTCTCGGCGGAGTGGGCGCGCGGCTCCGACGACGGGCCCGTGCGGGACGGCAACGAGGCCGACGACAAGGAAGACAAGGCCAGCTCGATGGCCATGTTCAGCCTGGTGTTTATTTTGAGCCCCAAGAGGCACGAGGCGAACGAGCTTCTCGACACCATGTACTACCACGTGGTGCGGGAGGTGAACAAGGTGTACAAGTACTGCCAAGAGAGCGGCGACTTTGTCTGGCAGGAGTGCAAGAAGATCATCCAGCTCAAGGACCGGGCTCGAGAAAACCGTACGTCCCGCAGCCCGCCCAAGCAGCCCGCCCAAGCCCAGCTTAGCCGTGGTTGGTTTGACTGACCGCACGGCCGCGCGCCGGCACCATGCAGGAACAAAGATGAGCGTGTTGTGGAAAGAGATCCTGGCCGTGTCGTCTCTTGCGGCGTCTATGCGCGACATTTACGAGGCCATCTGCCGCAACCGCATCGCCGTCCTGGAACTGAACCTGGGCAAGGGCTCGGTCGGCCACTCTGTGCAGATTCCCATGCCTTTTTACGTGGCCGACCTCCAGCCCCCGAGCAGCGAGGCGGCCCGGGGCCTCTGGCTGACCACGGCCAACACGGCCGTGTCCCGGTCCGACACGCTCGGCGGCCTGTCCGCCTTTGACAAGTGCTTCGCCCTGCTCCTCACAGACGGCGACGACCAAAACATCATCGCGGAGCTCCGGGCACGCGGCGACAAGGCGGCCGCCGCTATGATCGAACTGGTCAAGGCGTCCAAGCCAACGCTCTCGTACGTACGCAGCTGCTGACAGACAACCGGAAAGCGCGTGTGCTGACCACCCATCACACGCTCAACGACAGGTTCTACCAAGTTTCCCAGCTTCCCGACACGATGCTTACCATCCAGCAGGTGCGGGCCTACGCACAGCATTTTATTTACTGGCGACGAGCAATGGCCGTACCGCCGATTCACGCCCGAGACGTGTATGTGGTTTCACCAAACTGCGACATTGCCAGTCTCCCCCGTGCTGTGGTCAGCTTTTCCCAGACGTTCCCCTTTGCTCCGCCGCTTCTGGATCTGCTTGCTGGCCTGTCATCCGCTCCCCGGCCGTACAAGTCGTTTTGTCCGCAAAAGAGCCTCCGGCCTGCCTATTTGCGCATCTTGGCCTGGCTAATCCGCGGCGGCTGGGTCTGCCAGTTGTGCACCTTTGCCTACGTCGTCGTCTGGCCCGAAATCCAATACGAGGTCGACTACGAGCTGGAAGCAAGCGATCTGGCCCGCATCAAGCAGAAGCAGCAGCAGAGGGGCAACGACAAGGCGGGTCCGGTGCGCATGCACGGAGGACTGGGCGGCGCGCAATACGAAGACGAGGAACGACAGCAACACGCATACCCCGTCCGGGCCAACGCCCCGGACAGCGGCGACGAAACTGAGGTCGGTGGAGCAATGGAGGCCGGCGGAGCGTCTGAGGTGTCCGACGTCGTATCGTCGCTGCCGTCTTCGTCGATGCAAGATCGGACGAAAACCCGCACGGGACCCAGCAGCCGCTCTGGCACGTCAGCGGCCGAGCATGCTGCCGAGAGGGCCCGCCGCCAGCGGATGGCCGAGAAGGCTGCGCACAGCCTGGCAGAGAGGGCCACGGCACACGCGCGAAGACCAGTCCCGGCTCGCACGGAGCATCCGTCGACAAACGGGGCAGCTCATCTGGTGGGTATGCAGCCGCATGTGATCTTGGACGCGAGCAAACCAACGGGCCGGGAGAGCCTCTACTTGAGCGCCATCGAGCGCAACCTTCGTGCCCGACGCGCGACACCGCCTGCCGCCTCCAAGAAGGAAGCCGGCTCGACGAACAGGACGCATACGCCTGGTTTGCGCGGCCTGGACGAGACCATAGCCTGGAACGAGACTGTCGGGGATAAGTGGCCGACCTTCTGGAAGTATTTCAATGGCCGCTCGGCCTTGGAGCGCATTGCGCTGCTGGAGGACATGAAGAGAAAGGATGTCTGGAATCTGCTGTCCTCCATGAGCGAGTATCTACTTTGTGTGCGTCACTGGTAGAAGGCGACCACGGACACGCAGCCAGAGGGCTCTTCCCGCGCTTCAATCAAGTCATCCACTCGGTGCACATGAAAATAAAGAGACTTGGTGTTCAACACGACGCACGGTTCTTTCCCTTGGTGGTGTGGCCAGTCGTACTGAGCCCTTGGCGACAGCGGAGTGTAAGATAGCAGAGCTGAGAAGACACACGCGCTGGTTGGGAACAACTGTCTACCATCCCTGCCTCCTGCCGACGTATATCCTCTGAGGACATGATAGAAGACGGAGGGTACAAACAAATGTGAAGCAAGTGCGTCTAAGGAACATGAACTCCGGTCAGCCTGACCCCTACCGATGAAAAAGGGAACCGAAGCAGAAAACGTTATAGAGACACTGCAGCATCCCCACGGGAAGAGTAGAAAAGGAAAACAAAAAAAAAGTAAAAAAACACGATTCGCAAGGTACAACCAGACGCAAGCAAAGATACGACAAAGAACAAACCAGCAGTCAAATCAGAAAGGGTTCATGACATGAAGAGAAACAAACAGGCAGCTGCGTAGGTTGCAGGGCATAGTGACCTGCGCCAAAGTGTGGTTGGTGAATGTTGTCATCCATGACCCAATCCTGCCAAAGGGGCAGGGGTAAGATACTATACTCATGTGTACGTAAGACAAGAAAACAACAGGTATAGAAAGGAACCGGGGCGGGGCACGCGGATGAAGGGGAATGAAAGGGGGAGGGGGTAGCAAAGAAGAGAACGAGAGACCCCGGCACCCGAATGTACGGCAAGGAAGAGCAGAACGATCAGGAGGCCCGAAAAAAACCAGAGGGAAGAACGGAGAAAGAAGAAAAGCAGATCGGCAAGCCGCGTGAAGCATAGGCAGTGTTTATGTGAGGTCCATAAACTCATCTTCCTCCTTCAGCTCCATGTCGCCGCTGCCGTCGTCATCACCCCAGAAATCCCCTTGGTCGAGATCCGGAGCGAGGGTGCTGCTGCCGTCGTGTGGAAGCAAAGACAGGGACTCGACTTGCTGACCCGAGCCGTTGAGAGGATCGCCTTTGTAGTCGGTGAAGTCGGGAACGCGCAAGCCCGAGCCGTCGGTTCGGGAGTAGGTGAAGTGCTTCTTCTCGCCGTCGGCGCCGTCGGGGTTGCGCATGGCAACCATCAGCTCCGAAGTCATGCGGCGCTCGTCGTCGGTGATGGAGAAGGGTATTGGCTCGCCGCGGTCGTTGAAAAATTCAATGAGCTCTTCCTGGCGAGAAACGTACTTGTCGAGGAGCCACATGAGATCGCGACACCAGCTGACGGCCCCGTTGAGAATGTCGCCCTTGTTGGGGCCCTTGTCCTTGTCCTCGATGGGCAGGCCCGTTGTGATGTTGCCGGCAGAGGTGCCAGCGGCGCGGCGGGCACCCGGGCCGGCAAGGCCCGACGTCGCCTGGGAGGGGTTGGCAATGCCGGTCAGGGTCGGAGACAGGGGCGTGCCGCTCGTGACGAGCTTCTTGATCTTCTCGTCTTCCAGGCGGTGGCTGGGAACGAGCTTGCTGAGATCCTGTATGCGCTCGTTGATGTTGTCGCGGCGGCGACGCTCGACGAGGTTGTGTGACTCGCGCCGGCGTTTTCTCTTTGCTTCTTGGGAGGTGGTCATCGGGGAGCCGAGCTTAGCGGGCATGGAGGTGCCGCCCTTGAGGAGCAGCTCGTTGATCTGGGCGCTGTGAAGGCCGCCCGGCTGCATGGGGGAGGAGAAGCCGGAGCCCGGGAAGGAGGAGAGGCTGTTGGGGGTCTGGGCCCACTGGCCGGAGCTGGACTTTTCGTGGTTGGAGCCGTTGGTCCGGATGGGCTGCGGCGAGCCGACAAAGGAGTCAGACGAGCGGGCGGGGATGGCGGCGATGATGGACGAGGTCTTGGCGGTCAGCGGGCTCCGGGCGGCGGGCGCTGTGGTCTTGCGCGGCATGGATTGGGACAGGCGGGAGCGCGACTTGAGAAAAGCCGGGTCGCTGGGATCGCTGCCAAAGTCGGCGGCAGCCAGCGGCGAGCCGGCGTAGGCGCCGCCGGGCGACTGCAGCGAGCCAAAGGCCTGCATTGCGCGGTACTGGCCCATGCTGCTGACAAAGGGGCTCTGTATTGGGTCGCCCTCGGGGGTGTTGGAGTAGCCGTTGATGTGCGGCTGGCCCAGCGAGAGGCCGTGCTGCGGCGCAAAGAGGCCCTGCGAGTAGCCGCTGCCGATAGCGACGTCGGACAGGCCCGAGTAGTCGTGGCTGCCGGGGTGCAGGCCGGCCTGCGCATCGGCGGGGCTGCCGAGAGTATCGAACAGA
This sequence comes from Ophiostoma fasciatum, assembly GCA_019925495.1. Taxonomy (NCBI): domain Eukaryota; kingdom Fungi; phylum Ascomycota; class Sordariomycetes; order Ophiostomatales; family Ophiostomataceae; genus Ophiostoma; species Ophiostoma fasciatum. The sequence goes on along the minus strand of JADHKM010000029.1, from coordinate 219,333 downwards.
TCGTCGTCGGAGATGAGGGCTGAGCCGGAGGAAAAGCCGGCCGAGTGGGTGTTCTGGTTGGAGCCGAAATTGTTCTGGAAGGCGGTGTTGAAGCCGCCGCCGCCGCCGCCGCCGCCGCCACCGCCGCCGCCGCCGCTGCCGCCGCCGCCAGCCATGGCGAGGTCGTTTGGATCGATGCCCCCGTTGCCGCCGCCCATCTGGCCGAAGCCGTGCTGCGCCATCGTGCGCGCGAGGTGGTTTCGATGTGCGCGGAAAGCGCGGTGGTCTTCCCTCAATCGGGGCGCAATCGGAGAATTTTCCTCTCCCTCCTGCCACCGGTCAGGGCCAAGAGGAGAGGAGGGTGCTGCGGACGGCCAAGGGAGCAACCGCGGTCAGGGCGGGTAGGGACCGAAGCGGGATGCGAAACGACAGCCGCGGCGAGCCGTGCTTGTTCGAGGCGATGGGATGAGGGTAGAAGCAGAAGCAGCGGTCGAGGCGTCAGATGGCGATCAACGGAGGGAAGAAGAGACAGAAGGCCGAGCAGGACGGCCGCAGGAGGCAAACGAGGCGAGAGATATCGAGAAAGAAAGGGAGAGACAGATAGCGCGAAATATGCAAAGTCGGTGTATAGAGCGAGACACGCTTTGCGGGGAGGGCGGCTGAAAAGAAAGAGGGCGGGAGCCGGGCGGAAGCAGACGATAAAAGACGACGTCTGCTTAGACGAGAGATATCGAAACCGGTAGGAAAAGGTCGCTGGAGGAGAAAGGGGGGAAGGAGCGCGGGTTGGGGAGGGGAGGCGAGGAAGGTAAAAAGGAGGGGAATTTCGTAGCGAGTTGGCCGGTGTTCTGTCCCTCGAGGGCGGCGGGAGGCGGGCGCTCGTTCACTGACAGGCCTGGAGGAGTCGACCGAAGAGCCAGAGAGCTAGTCTTGATCAGGCAACGGGCGTGTTTGGTTTGGGGAAGCGGCCCTTGTAAATCGGAGCTGGAATGCTGACTACCGAGTAATAAGCATACAGAGAAGGCGGAGAAAGAAGAAATGGCGGCGCGAGCTAGGCAAGGAGGAGGCCTGTCTGTGGTGGCTTGTGAGCTGGCGCTGGCGCTGCTCGGCGTTGGCTGGGCGCAACAACGGGGCGGTCGCCACAGGCAGCAGGGCGAAGAGCGAGAGCAGGAAGGAACGAATGGGAGGCAGGCAGACGAGGCAGGAGGCTGAGTCAACGGCGAGGCCGGGCGGGCCGGCGGGCTGCAGGCTGCAGGGCGGGCAACTGGCAAGAGCAGAGGAAACGGTGGCAGAGCAACGGTAGCGAAGCGACGACCGGGTCAGACAGGGCCTATTTATATTTATATTTATACGAGGTAGAAGGCTGGCTGCGCCGCGCCAGCAACGACCTCGCGCGCGCGCCTGCCCGGGGACGTCGGGTGCCGCCTGTTGTCTCGCGGCTGGCCGTCGCCTGCCCCGATGTTCGCTCGCCGGCGGCGCACCTTTGGGGATGGCTGGCCCCGGCTTCCTCGTCGCTCGAACCCTCCCTCCCGCACAGTCTCCTGACGCGTGTCTGGGCCTGCAGCCTGCCTGCCAGCCGCAGCCGAGAGCGGAGGGAGGGCTGCCTGGTGAGACATTCTGCGCCTGCCGCCGCTGGGACCGACGGCCAGCAGCCGCGCTCTGCGCGCCGTATCTCGCGTCCAGGTGCTCTTGCGCGGGGGGATGACTCGTAATCTTACTCGTAAACGGAAACGCAGGCTGCGCCTGCACGCGCGCCGTGACCTGTGGGGCGCCCGGCCAGCTCGGCGGTGTGGCTCGCTGTCTCACTGTGGCTGGCCCTGCGCGCAACCTACGCCACAGCCGCCCCGGCCGCCGTGCGTCATACTGCGTCTGGTCGGTCTTGGTCTGGCAGCCCTGCCCACCCGGCGACCAATCATGGCCCGCGCACGGGTGCAAGCTGTGTGGGCCAATCATGCGCCAGGCAACCTCTTCGGCCGCCCTGTTCCATTTTAAATATGCGACTCCGTACTCCAGTATAGACAGCAAGCAGGCTGCTCCGACACATCCACCCCCCTCCCATCGCAACCCATCACGGTCACCTGCTTCCTCCACTCCCCGCCGTCCAAACCAACGAACAGGCCGGCCTGTGGATTGTCGCACCCCGATACGCTTACCTGTCCAGCACCTCGTCGACGTTTCTCCCCTTCTCCCCTTCCCCCCCCTCCCCCCCCTTCTCCCTTTCCCCCCCTGCCTCGATAGCTTGCCTGCACCCGAAGCGCATCGTCAGCGTGCGACGACTGGGCGGCAGCTAGACCTCTTCGCCTCAACCCCTTTTGCCTCTACCGACATCAAAAACGCCCAGCTGGTACCGGCACCTGGCTCTCGCCCATCACGCGCCCGCGCGTCCCAGCACACCCTCTTTTCCGACCACACGCGCACACGCCCATACCGGCCGTCGCGAACAGCATGGCATCGCAATCGTTCCGGGATTCGCTCAACTCGCTGGGCTGGTCGCGGCGAGACGCCGATGTCCCGGTCAACACCTCGCAGCGGACAGGGCTTCTCTCCTCGCTCCAGTCGTTGAACCCCTTTGGTGACAGCGGCTATGTTCGCCTCCCCACCACCGAGGCCCCCGGTGCGCCTTTGCCTGCCCCGACAAGACGCGAAGAAGAAGAGGGCTGGTTTGCGTGTAAGTCCCTAGCTGTGGTTTTTGTTTCTGTCTTTCCCCCAAACCTTGGCCTATGGCACCATCGGCGGCGCGGCATGGGCGTGCCTGGATTTTGCCTACGTACCCGTGCCTGTTCCGCATGAGCATGCGCCCGGTCACAGGGGCGCCTGGCTGCAGCCTCCCCACCCTCTTCTACACTCCCTCCTTGCCGCTTGTTGAAGAGAGGGCGACGATCGGCTGACTGGATGTTTCTTTTTTTGCTTTGTTTGGACAATGCGGGCAGTAAGCCGATGGGACCGGCTGTTGATCTTTGCGGGCTGCAACCTCGGTGCCCTGGCCTGCTTTGTCGTCTGCTTTGCGCTGTTCCCCATCGTGGCTACACGCCCGCGCAAGTTTGTCATCTTGTGAGTCTGCTGCGTGCATAATACCGCCCCTCCCCCTTCTCTTGCCTTGCTGACGCCTTGGCTCGCGCATAGGTGGACTCTCGGCTCTTTGCTCTTTTTGTCGTCGTTTGCTGCGATGCTGGGCCCTTGGGCCTATGTCCAGCACCTGGCCTCGGCACCCCGCCTGCCTTTCACGGCTGCCTACTTTGGGTCGATCGGCCTGACTCTCTACTTCTCCCTCGGCCTGCACAGCACCATCCTGACCCTCTTCTCCGCCATTTTCCAGCTGGCCTGTCTCATCTGGTACCTCGTGAGCTACTTCCCGATGGGTTCGAGTGGCCTGCGCCTCGCTACGACATACGGTGCCCGCCAGGCGGCTGCCTGGATGTCGGGATAGACGGAAGGGGTATCCCGGTCCTGCTCGGCTCCCGGTTGTGATATGGAGGGGGCCAGGTGGGTTTGCTGTGGACGGACATTGTGGTCGTATTTTGGTTTTCTGTGCACCGCAAGGTCATCATCGCATCTGTCTAGCTCGCAGCCTGGTCAAGCCCATTTCGGGTCCACGAATGCAGAAGAAACGTGCTTCACGCCGCCATCTAGCGGCTCTGTGGAAAGTTGACCTGCAGTCCAGCGGGGTCCATTTGCGCCGCCAGAGTAGCATTATTTGTACAAGGCCAACGGCCGCCAGCTTCTGACCAACGTGCCGGTTCTGTTTGCGCACGGCGGCGGCGAACGATGGGCGGTGCCGCGACGGTTCCGGCAGGCGCGGCGGTGCGTTGCGACGCGCGGGCACGAGGACGCGTCCGGCACACTGTCCCACGCGGGACGGCGGCTGCTACGGCAAAGATACAAAATGTGTTCTATTCATTTCGAGCATGTATAACCAGCACGTGCCTCCTCTGGTTTCTGCACTGCAGGCACAGAGACTCGTATGCACAGGAACACACGCCGTACGTGCGTTGGCCGCACAAGGTGTGTACACGCGATCTGCCTTCCTGCGTAAAGGTAGCCGGTTTGTATCTTACGTAGTTGTGGTTTTGTGTCACTAGCTGTATTGGTATGCTTAAGCATATGCTTATACCACTGCCGGATGCTCAGGGCAACAGGCTTCTGCTTCTGGCGTCTCTCCAGCGGCTTCCCTCGCTACCCCTCCGCAGATTAAGCTGTCGCCCCATCGGCACAACCCACCCATCTATACTTACCCGCTCACCACCCACCACCGCCAATGCCGCACTACTCACTCAGCATCGACCCGTTAAAAAATTGAAGGAAAAAAGTTTTATTCTCACACACACAAAACCTACCGACCCTTCTTCTCCTCCTCCACACTCGCCTCGCGAGCACAACCTACACTTGTTTCCAACCTTCTTCATCCTCCCTCGTCCTCCGCGCAAGCTCTCCACCCCTTCCATTCCGCGACCCATTCTCGCTTCGCACGCTCCCTCGCTTTTCGGCTTGACGTCCTTTCCCTTCGTTCTCTCTTTTGCTCCATTGCCCACCGCGTCCCAAAAAGTTTAAAAGTTTTTTTTTGTTCCGTTCGAAACAGCCGAAAGGTTTAAAACGCAAAAACAAGGCGCATCCTCCTCTGGCGGCCATAGCCGTTTTGCTGCTTTGCTTTCTTTTCCCACAAACCGCTCTTTTCCCTCTGTTCTCAGTCGATACCGTTCGTGCTGTCCCCGACTTCATACCATACGAATCTCGTTTGGATTGGCATCCAGCGGACACCACAGCCGACCCAGTCGACGACTCGTCATCGCGTTGCTTTCATCTTCGCACCAGGCTTCAGCTTTTGCTGCTCTGCTTCCGCTTGTGTTCGCCGCTGTTTCCTTTGCTCGCTGTTCTTTCCGCACGTCTCTTGCCTGGGCGTTTACTCTGCTGTTTGATCATCGTCCGGCAACGCGAATCGAGCCTGATTTCACTTCCGCACTCTGCTTGGAGAAAAACAAAAGGTACGCCAAGGCAAATCGCGCGCGCACCCCCCCCCCCCCCCCCCCACCCCCCATTCGCCCCCATCTTGCCGTCCGGGCATGCGCTTTCTATCGGCACGGGCATAAGGAAACGCGAGATGCAAGGCGCCGCAGAGGACCGGTTTTGTGATCGCTCTCCCCTCGCGTTTATTGCTCATCTATAGCTCCCTCCCTCCCCTCTGGCGTCCGTTCTGTGCTTAACGAACTCCTATGCTAACGGCCGCCCCTTCTGCAGTCTTCTTTCTTCGCTTATAAACCGAACGCTTTGTGCTCGTCAACACTTCCGACCAAGCCTTCGCCGCTGCCGCTCGCCGGCTTGTTCGAATCGGATCGTTGTCTCTACAGCATTTCACAGACCGAACGCGAACCGATCCTTGGTATTCTGGGGGGGAAGAGATCCCGTACGCCGGCAACTTCGATTCTCTAAGCTGCGCGCTACCTAGCACACTGTTCTTCCGAGTACGGCTTGTCTATAACTGCATTGTCCTGGCCGGGGTTCGGTAAAGTCCAGGTTCGACTGGGGAGCTCAAGGGCCAACGGAGAGGTGTCCGAGTGGTGGTCAGTCTCGGCGCTCCCTTACTCCTCTGGTGGCACTGCAGCAAAGAACCCCCCTGCCTTGCTCTGTCTCCCATATCTGGACGCTCGTCGCTTCGGTGGCTCTCATCCAGCCCGGCTCATAGGATCGCTTGACCTGCTCAGCCATGTCGGCGATAGCATTTTCCTACGCACAAGCCGCGAGAGGCCAGTCCTCATCCCTAACGGCTGGTGCGCCTACGTCGACTGCATCTGCTGTTGCGCCACAGCCGGTACAGGAGAAGGATGACGAAAACTTCACGACCCATCCGCACACCGTGCCCTCTTCAGCTGCCTCGACTGCAGCCGACTCGAGCAAGCCGTTCATCAAAGCGCTCAGCCAGGATTCCAACGTGAGCACGCGCAAGTTCGGTTCCGATGCACCTTCGTCGTCTGCTGCCTCCTCCACTCTGGCAGGAACCGCCACCGAATCCACCTCCAACTGCTCCCTTGACGACCCGACCATCCACATGTTTCCAGGCGACAAGCCTGATCACAGCCTGACCCCGATCACGCGATCTCCGTCGTCCGACGACGTTGCAAGGAATGGCGGCCAGACGAAAACCGCAAGCGTCAAGGGAACTGAACAAGACGGCGACCGGTCTAGCCAGGCGGAGGTCCCGGAAAAGGAAAAGGAGGCAACAAAGGTCGAGCTGGCGCCTGCGCCTCTTCCCGCGGTGAACGTCTGGAGTCAACGCATGATGGAGCATGCTGCAAAAGCCAAGCAGTCGCAGACTTCCGGAGCCGGCAAGCTCACCCCGGCAACAGCACCCAGTGACTCTGTTCTCGCAGCCGTGTCTGCTCCGGGCAACGGGACAAGACCTGGGGATACGAAAAAGTCCGGGATTGCACCGACCGAGAGCGACACAAGCTTGGACGCGGCTGCCCAGGCCTCTGGTCCGTCAAGAACACAGGCAAAGCGCACCAGCGAGGTCACTCAGACAGGCTACGAGCATCTTCGCCGGCCTGGGTCTCGCACAGTCAAGGCGGCAGAAAAGGACGACAAGGCGCCCGCGTCTAGCCGTGATCCACTGCCTTCTGTCCACGATGCTACGTCTTGGCCGACCCCGGAATCTGCCGCTGTGACTGAAGAGACAAAGGCAAAGCCACCGTCGGCCGACAAGGCCGATGCAGTCGACAAGGAGGGCCAAGACGATGCGGGCTTAAAGTCTCGCAAGAAGGGTTGGCTGCCACTGCCATTCGTTCCCACCGTCAATTTCCAGACACCCATTCCGAACGTGCGAGGCTCCAAGCCAAAAACCGGGAGCCGTGGTGGTCGCGACGCACCATCACGGGGAGGCTACAGCGGTGGTGCTTCCAACGGTTCAGTGCAAACCGAAAAAACGACGATTGCTGCACCACCGTCCGTTGACAAGGTCAACAATTCTGAAGCTCGGGATGCTCATAAGGAGAACGGCATGCCATCGTTGCCCATTCGTGTCCCACCCCATGTGGGTAGCGCTCAGAAACGGGTCGCGAACGACTCATCTCATCACCGGGAGCTGAGGAAGTCCTCTACTGGTGCCGTGTCCGAGAAGTCGAAAGAGGTCGGGCCGGAACACCATTCTGTGAGTACTAATGCTACGGCTGGTCCTTGAATAATTAATCTCAACGTGCGCTAACCAGGCAGGGGATCGGCAAGACGGAATTTGTGTCGAAGAGCGGCCAAGCGAGCGGTGTGAACGGCGACGCGAACGGACACCACCATCAGACAAACCCGGGGCACACCGACCGCCGCCCTGCCTTCACGGCAAAGAACGCTGATTACCATACATCTTTCGGGAAAGAGTTCGTCTCGCAGCAGCAAAAGGATCCCCATGGTCAAACCCCGCGCGACAGATCAGAAGCAAGAAGCGAGCGTTCAAGCCGCGGCGGGTTCCGTGGCGGCCGCGGCGGTGGCTCGGTTCAAACCCATCATTTGGCCCATTCCCCTTATCAGCCGAACGTGCAAAGGATTGTGCCAAACGCCCCCTACAGTGCCACCGCTGCCGCCATGCCACCGACGGCTGCTCCGTTCAGCCCTCAACCTCAGCAATTCTCCTACGGGAACCCGCATGGCGCTGCCAGACTGGGGAGCCGAAGCTCGTCCCGAGTGCAGCTGGCACCACAGACGCTGCCGCCCTTCAATGGTCGCATTCAGAACGGCCCAGGAAACAACCTCAGGTTCAATGGCCCGTCTCCGCATGGCACGGCAAGCGGACCGGGTGAATTTCAAATGCAGCCTTTTTCTTTTCCGACGTTCAATCCATATATGGATGCCGAGCTGCTCCACGGGTTGACTCTGCAAGTGGAGTATTACTTCTCGCTGGACAATCTTTGCAAAGATGTGTTCCTGCGCAGGAAGATGAACGATCAAGGGTTTGTGCCACTGCCTGTCATTGCAAACTTCAAGCGGATGTCCGAACTTGCTCCGTCGATCGAGTTCATTCGCGCGGCTTGTGAGCAATCCGAAAACCTTGACTACGTCGTGGACCAAGATCAGAAAGAATGGATCCGCTCTCGGTTTTTCTGGAATGGCTTCATTTTGCCTGCGGAGGACAGAGACGAAGAGGCTCGCAAGCCTGGCCCGGATCTGCGCACGGTCAGCTTTCGCTCGGCACACAACAGACCGCTACAGGCTTACATGCCCGCCATCATGGCCGGTGTATACCCACCTGCGTCGCAGTCAATTTTCCCGCCCGCGTACCCGATGAACGGAGGCGAGCTGCTATATCCTGTCCACGGTGGCGGGCTTCAGGTTGATTACTCGGCTCCTTCTGGCAGTGGCGCCGAAGTGAACGGGCGGCAGCAGCATCGTGGCGAGACTCAGCTTTCGGCCACGGTGCCGGATTTTTCCCCGAGCGGACATCGTGGTGCCCCGACAACATTAGAAGACTACCAAACCTACCCTGACGAGCAAGTTGAAAAACTGGTTGTGCTTGTCGGCTCCGATTTGGAATCCGCCGCTGCCGAAGCTTCGGAGGATTCATGCGATGCACCGGATTCTGGACCTTCCCAGCATTCGCCGGCGAATGGGACAGGGTATGTCACCGCATCCTCAAAGTAGCTCTTGGCCTTTTAATAAGAGTTTTTTTTATCTAACGAGCGCGTCGTACAAGCAGTCCCAATGGCCTTGGCGGCAGCCCAGGTTCCCTGGACAAGGGCCCTCAACCCGGCGTCGTGTGCTCGCCCGTGGCTGGCCCCGCGGTTGGAGAAGAGCCTTATCCGAAGTTGCGTGCGAAGGCTCTTGAACAGCGGAGCAATGCCAAGCCGGGCGAAACACCAGCAGCCATGAAACACCTCTATCGATTTTGGTCGCATTGTCTTCCCGACAGATTCAACGTACGCATGTACGAAGATTTCCGTGCCTTTGCTCTGGAAGACGCACGTGGCAAAACGCCGAGCGGCTTCGGGCTTGAATGCCTTCTTCGTTATTACGACCAAATCCTCTTTGGTTCAAATCATGCGAGGCGGTATCCAGACGTTTTCATTTCTCATCATATGGAGGCCAGGCAGCTGTCCGATCACTCGACGACAAAGGTCAACGGCGAGACTCGCGGGTGATTGGTCTTGCAGACCTGAGAAGCAGTGGAAAGCTGTGCTTGGCGGCCGCGGAGCGATCACGGCTCGACGAAGCTCGGCTGCGCTGGCAAGGAAGCCTTCGGTGGCCATATCTGGCTCTTGCTGCAGGCCCTCCAGGGTTGGGGGGTTGGAGTTTGTACAGTGGTGGTGGCTTTGCCCTGAACGCAAAGCTACACATCACTGGTTTGCTGGCATTCTGTCTTGGGTTTGGGAGCTGGCGGCCACATAAAACGTGCTCGACTTTTGAACTTGGTCGTTCGTACCTGATTCTATCCTGTTCATTCTTTTCGGCTCTTTTACGAAAAAAATACGAAAAAGATAAAGAGGATGATAATTGCCAACCCGCGTGTTCTGGGACCGGCTTTCCTCTCGCCATCCTCGTTTCGGGATTCCTGTTACAAGATGCCGTTGCTGGTGCTTACATGTGCCTTGCTCTTGCCTGCAGATCTGCTACCGCGTCCTGACAACTGGGCACAGGGGCAGAGCTCGACTCCAGCGTTGCGCAGAGGCCTACGGAGTACATGTCTGTTTTCGGAGGCTTCTCTCTGGTCGACCGCGAATGGGGTTGTGAGAGGGGAGTGGGTGGCGCTGAGTTCTTGAACGGTTTTGCCAGCGGTAGTCACGTTTTACGACACAGTCACAAATCTCAAATTCCTGGTGTCCTATGACCGACCGAGTGTGGCAGTAGCAGACAGAGCAATCCCAGTGCCCAACAAGATCCTAGGTGGGCTTCGCATGTCGTCTGGCTCGCAGATGCCCGGCATCCCTTGTCCCTAAAGCAAAGCTGCTAGGCCCGCGGCCAGAGCAGCCGCCCGCAGACCAGCATGGTTCTGGACACATGCAGTTGGGATGGCCGCATTGGTCGAGCTGGAGAGGGTCTTGGACGTCGAGCTGGCGGGGACCGAGCTTCCCAGGCTGTTGGTTGTCCCCGTCACGCCCGTGGTCTGGCTCGAAGACGCAGTCGGCGCGGTTGTGCCACGCAGGCCCGACACGGCCGCCTCCAGAGCATCGATGTTACTGCTAAAGTATGGCGGCACGGCCGAGTGGAACCACGGCGGGGGCGTCGTGGCCAGAAGCGCGGAGAGAAATAGAGAGCCCGGGTCACCGGTCACCGAAGCGGCGGCGGCGGCGGCAGCCACGGAAGCCGTCAGCTGGGTGTACACGGACGGCGGAACGTAGGCCGACACTAGGGATGCGGCCTCGTATGCAAGGGCGGCACTGTCGACACTTTGGAAAGGCCTGGCATTAGCAGGGCAGACTGTACGCAGCTGGAGGGCGGGTGCCAGGGCGGGAGATGTCGGGGTAGGACGCACGCTGCCTCGTGTTCCGCCGGCGAGGCGAGAACAGCAGAGGCTCCCAGAAGAATACGCTGCAAGCTTGCGGGACGCATGGCTGCCGGGCGCCGGGGGGGGGGGGGGGAACGGATTTGTGTGGTAGGAAGAGTAAATATAGAAGGCAGGCGTCTCGGCCGTGTCCAGAGAGACTGCGTATAATGCGGGCCCACGACGGGTGAATGGAAGACTGGAGGACGATGGGGGATCCGGGCAGAAAAAAGCCAGTGGCAGAAGACGAACGAGAAGGGGAGGAGAACGAGACAGGGAACGAAACCCGAGTGATGGGCGGTGCGCCCGTGGCTTTATATAGCAGTGGCCGATGCGAGCGTCTGGCTGTACGAGAAGAGCGGCCGCTGGTGACAGCATGTCTTGCTACGCGGCCACGACAGACGGCGGGACGACGGAAGACAACAGAAGACGAGCGAGGAGACGAGGCCGTCACCCCAATCACCAAGCAGGCCAAGTCACACCCGGCCAACGGCGACCATGACTACGACAGGCAAAGCACGGATCCGGTGCTACGACAGGAGGCCACAAGCTTGAGCGACGGCCACGAACGGCTCGCGAGAGGACATTGACTGGCCGGCCGACCGGGCGCACAGAACTTAGTCCAGAGAGGGACAGGATACACCGAAACAGACGCGGGCGCGGTGCCGCCGAGACGCCTGCGTGTGCGCAGACAGCGACAACCGTCGTTGGTCCCTGGCAGCGACGAGGGCCAACACAGGCACAGCGCAGGGAAATGAGAGGATGTGCCGTGGACGGGCACACAGAAACAGAATTTCCGGGGGGCAGATGCCCCGTTCTACCGCCGTGCTTCTCGGCCGGACGGGGCAACACAGGAGACTGGCCGCAGAGGGGCGAAGGACGAAGCGGGCGAAGGACGAAGCGAGCGAAGCAACGGCGCGGCCGAGGGCGGGCGGGCCGGCGGTCGGGGCTGGCGGACGGTCGGGGCTGGCGGACGGTCGGGGCTGGCGGACGGTCGGGGCTGGCAGTGCGCTATGGGCGGCGAGGCGGCGCAGACAGGAAATAGAGGCGCGGGGCGAAGCGCAGGGCGCGAGAAGGCTGGCTGGCTGGCGCCCCATCGGCTGGCGCCCCATTACGTCATGGACAGGCAGACAGATTCGCCTCAGCGGCGAGGCCGCGCAACTGCGCCACCATGCAAGCCAGCGTGCTGCGCGCTCAGCGGCCTCCTATGCTTAGGCGAGCGCGGGAAGCACCGTCGGGGCGCATGATAGGCCCGTTGTCAGTCCACCTGTAGTTTGTAACACTGGCAGCCGTTGCGCCTACAAGTAGCGCAGAACGGACCGTCTAGGACCGTCGCCTAGGACCGCCCCAAAACGGACGCAGCCGGGGCCAACAGCAGCCTTAGGGCGAGCCAACCACGGCGCCAGACGCACCGTCCCTGGCGTGGCCTGGCGGTGGCCGCCGCCGCCCTGGCTGCCTCCCAAACCCAGCCGTTTGGGGACCGGACAGACGTATCGTGTATGCTTGAAGCTTATAGGCCAGGCCGTACTTACTCCGTATGCTTAGGCCAGGTCGTATAACTGCCACTGGGATGCGACCCTACCGTCGTCCGTCCTGCCGTCCTGGCAGGCTCCTTCCCTGATCTCTGCGCCGCGCCTGCCGGCCGAGTACAAATACGAAAAGCAACCCCTCCTCGCCCCGCCCGTGCCCCTCCCTTCGTCAACCACCTGCCAACCTTTCTCTTGCTCTTTTGCTTTCGCGGCGTCCCCAAGCGAGACTGCCTTTTCGAGTCTGGGTCGCCCAGCGCCTCTGGGTCCCCCTATACTCTGCCTGGCTGGGACTGCCCAGTGCGACAAACCTTCCCCAATTCGCTTCACCACGTGCTACCTCTCGTAGTGACCAGCGTACGAGCAGTCGCCTTTTCGTGTCCTCTCTCTTCTCTCGTCTGCCGCCCCCCCCTCATTCCCCCCTCTCCCCCCCCCCCCCCCCCCCTCCTCTGGCCTTCGGCCGCTTGCTGTTTGCATATCTTCTGGCTTTCCTCCCGTCACGCACGCCGCTTGCCGCACACCCATCCAGCTGTGAGACCACTGCTGCCCTGCTCCCGAAGCCCATCATGGCTTCTCATGACAACTACGGCGACGGCGGGAGCGAATACTCGTCGTCGCGCTACTACGATGACCGCCGCGCCCAGCGGGACCCCCGCTATGTCGAGCTGCGGGACGCGGGCTCCCGCACGCACGCCACGTCGCGCGACCTGGTCCCGCGGACGCGCGAAGACAGCGACCTCTCGGTTGAGGAGATCCACCGGGACTTCCCGCCCCCGACCTACACGCGAGACGCGTACCGCGAGTACGACGACGCCCGCTATGTGCCGCGTTCTGGACGCGACCGCGACCGCGACCGCGACCGTGACCGCGACCGCGGCTACGACCGGCGCGAGGGCAAGAAGTCCCGCAGCTCCGGCTCCTACGAAGAGGAGAAACGGCGCCGCCGCGTGCTTAGCAACCAGGAGAAGATCCTGGCGGCCGTCATCGGCGGAGCACTTGCCGTGGGAGGCAAGGAGCTGTACGACCGCCGCGACGCGCGCCGCGAAGGCCACAGCGTCCACCGCAACCCGCTGAGCTCGGCCGCACTGGGTGCCGCCGGCGCCTTTGCTGCCTACCAGGGTGCGGACCTGTACAACAAGCACGCCGCCAAGGAAGACAGGAAGGCGCTCGTCGTACACAAGGGGCGGGATGGCCGCGGCGGCGGCATGGACGACGACGGCGACAGCGACAGCGACAGCAGCCCCCGGGAGAAGAAGGGCCACAAGAACTTTCTGGAGAGCGCTCTAGCTGCGGCCGGCCTCGGCAGCGCCGTCAGCGCTCTGCGTGGCGACGAGGGCCGTGACGAGAGGCACGCGGACCGGCGCAGCCATCGCGGCGGCGGCAGCCGTTCCTCGCGGTCGCGTTCGCGTTCGCGCTCGCGCTCGCGCTCGCGCTCGCACTCGCGGTCCCGGTCGCGCGGTGGCGGCACCAACAAGATCCAGAAAGCGGCCATGGCGTCGCTGATTGCCGGCGCAACCGAGGCGTTTCACATTGCCAAAGAGCCGGGCGGCTGGAAGGGCGAAAAGGCCAAGCGCGTCCTCACGGCGGCGGCGGGCGCCGCGACCCTCGATGCGGCCCACGGCGACAAGCACAGCAAGCTGGGCATTGCCGAGTCGGTCATTGGCGGCCTGCTCGGGAACCGCGTGCTCAACGGGTCGCGGCGGAACATTGAAGAGGACCGGCGCACCGGGCGCAGCCGATCGCGCTCCCGGGCGCGGTCGGACGGCGGCGGGAGTAGCGGCATGACGGGACTGGCTGCGCTGGCGACAGCAGGGCTGGGGGCCCTCGGCGCCAAGAAGATTGCCGACCACCGCGAGCGGTCGCGGTCCCGCCGCCGCCGCAGTGCCGACTCGTACGACAGCCGCACGCGGTCGCCGGACCGCTCGGATCGCTCGCGCCGCAGCCGCAGCCGCAGCGTGGTGGACACGGCGCGGCGGGGCCTGGCGAAACTCGGCATCGGCAACGAGGCGGACAGCTCCGACCGCGACGCGTCGCCGCCGGCCCGCCGAAAGCCGGGGTCGTCCCGTCAGCACCGCCGCCGCAGCTCGGCCGACAGTTCGGACGACTATGTCTCGGATCGGCGCGGCGGTGGCAGCAGCAGCAGCAGAACGCGGGACCGGAACCGGGACCGCGACCGCGACCGCAGCCACACGCGGGGCGGTGGCAGCGGGAGGGACGACTATGACGACAGCCGGCACGCCTCGCGCCGGAGACGGGACGCCACATCGGATGCGCGCCACAAGAAGAGCGACGCGCGGTCCGACTCGGAGTCGGACCTGGGCAGCTCCTCCGAGGACGAGAAGAAGGCCAAGAAGATCAAAGGTAAGCAAATTGTCACGACAGGCCTAGCGGCTGTGGCGACCATCCACGCGGCGCACAATGTCTACCAAAGCATGGAGAAGCGGCGCTCGCGCCACAAGGCGGTGCGGGAGGGCCGGCTGTCGCCCGAGGAGGCGAAGAAGCTGAAGAAGAAAGCCCTACTGCAAGACGCGGCGTCGGTGGGCATCGCCGCGCTGGGCATCAAGGGGGCGCTGTCTGAGATGAAGGAGGCCCGCGAGGTGCACCAAGAACTGCTGCAGTGGAAAGAGGAGAAGGCCCGGCGGCACGAGCGCCGTCTCGCCCGCCTCAAAGCCCTGCGGGAGGGCAAGGGCCACGGCAGCGAGGGCCACAGCAGCGAGAGCCGCTCGCGCACACGAGACGACCCGCGCGGCCTCGAGCCGCCGTCTCGTTACGAAGACGACGGCGGCGGCCCTTATGCTGCCCTCCCCGCGCCGCCAGCCGATGACGTGGCGAGGGCGTACGAAAGGACCTACCGCGGCTGAGAAGAAGAGACTGCACATGAAAGAAGAACAGGCGAAACCGGGTCAGACAGCGCGCCGCCTGTGGGGACCCGACCAGCCACCGCCGTCGATGCAGATGCAGCCACAGCCGCCTTCGTCTCCTTTGCTCTTTTCCTTGCCCCCGCCCCCCCCTGCCCCGTGGCTTCTGCCCTCTGTGTAGCGCGGTGGCGGCAGACGGGGAAATCTGCTGTTTGCTTTACCAGCCCCGGACAATATCACTGATTCGTCTTCTTTCTGTACCAGATGGGCGTCACCGCCGCTAAGCGGGCTCGTGGCTCGGATGCCCGACGCTGGCCTCTGGCACCTGCGCGGATCGAGCGGACGAGCGGACGAGCGGATCGAGCGGATCGAGCGGATCGAACGGGATCGAGCGGACCCGTGCGAGCCGGCTGCGGTGCAGGCTTGCGTGCATGCGTGCAGCGCGCGCAGGCTGCACAAAGCGCTAGGCAAGGCCGACAAATGCTGTGGGACACCATTTCTGGGTGCGTGACGGCATGATAAGAAGCCGTGCGACCGGGGGGGGGGAAAGGGTTGGTGGGGGGGGGGGGGGGGTGACGAGATACCGGATTGCTTGCTGTCTTATTAACACTCTGCGTCCTGTGAGAGGTGACTAGGGGTTGCTTGTGCTGCGCAGACATTGCGTATGCTTATTGTGCTGGAACCGGATCTGAGGATGCGAACGACGCGATGTAGCTGCCACGCTGAATCAATGATGATGCATGAACTCTGTCCAGCCAATCCATGTGCCTCGTCGCCAGCCCCAGCCCGTCCGACACTGCGACCATCTCGCGACCCTACCAGACGATGACGTCCAGCTTGCCATAGGCTGGCGCTGCGTTACGTGGGCTGCTGCTGCGGCGCGGCGCGGCGCGGCGCGGCGCGGCGCCGCACCGCACCGCACCGGCGTTCTTTGCGGCGCTGGCGGCGGGCGCCGGTTGCGGGCGCCGTGTGTGACCTTCGCCAGGGCGGGCGGCCGGGCGGGCGCGGCACAGCACACAGCAAAACAGCACACCGCACACCGCACACCGCCTTTTGCGTCGCTGCATCGCTGCGCCGCCGTGGCTGCAACGTCGTGCCGCCTTCCCCTCCCGTCCCGTGCGCCTGCCCTCGCGCCCCTCCAAAACGCCGCCGGCGAGCCGAGCAGAGCGGCGACCCCTCCCCCACCTCTCACGTGCCGGCACGACGTCAGAAAACCGCCTCCCGTGCGCCCGACGTGCGCCTGACGTGCGCCCCGACGTATTTTGTCCGTCGGCCGCTCTCCCGCACCCCAGGTGCCTCACGCCATCGCACACGCTCTCCCCTCGTTGCGCCCGCGCTGCCAACGCTGCCAACGCTGCCAACGCTGCCAACGCTGCCAACGCTGCCAACGCTGCCAACACTGCCAACCGCTGCCGAGAGCCACCAACCAACCGCCTGTCGACCCTGTCCTGCCGGCACCATGGACTCGCGTTTCCGCTATGCCGCTGCCTCCGGCCGGCGGTCGCCGCCCCTGCACAACCCAGCCCGTGCATCGATGCCTGCCATGGTCGGCGCCGGCGCCGGCTACGGGACCGTCTTCGGCGCCGACCATCACGCCGCGCGCTTCGACGATCCCGTCACGCCGCGCTCCCAGCCCGTCGCCGTCGACTACCGCACCGCACCCAGCGTCCCCACGCCGCCGCAGCTCTCCTCCAAGCAGCAGCAGCAGCAGCAGCAGCAGCAGCAGCATCTGCACCAGCAGCATCTGCACCAGCAGCCCCCGCCGCCCCCGCTGGGCGCCGCCTCGGCATCCTCTGCCGCCGCCACCGCCGGCCAGCCGTCCCATCATGTCCACGCACACGCCGCCCACGCTCACGCCCACCACCACGCTCACCCGTCCTCCATGCCGCCGCCCGTCGCCAAGGCGCCTGTCTCCCGCAGCACGAGCCTACGCGAGCCCGCCCGCAACCGCCGGACCTCCGTCTCCGAGGCCGGCCCCAAGCGCCCCATCATCATCACGACCACCACCACCACCGCCGCCGGCGCCGCCGCTTCCTCCTCCGCCTCCGCTGCCGCCGCGTCTGGCCCGGCCGTCGCGTCGCGCGGCCCACCGTCCCCATCGCGCGCCGAGCTGCCGCGCGGCCCGTTGTCCACGCGTGACGACAGCCGCTTCTATGTGCTCCCGGCCTCCTCGGCTGCTCTGCGCACCCGCGGCACCCGCGCCTCCTATTCCGGTGCGACCATGAGTGCCACTCTCGACAACGACGACCTCCACCGTCTGCGCGAGCGCCACGACCTGCTCTTCTCCGCGCCGCGCGTCGGCTCCGCCGTGCACCACCGGCTCGTGCCCGCATCCGTCGGCGGCCCCGGCGGCCCGCGCCACGCCAGCGCCGCCGGCCTGTCCGGCCCTCCTGCCTCGTCCGCCTCCACCACTGCGAGCGGTGTGCCGCCGTCGGCCTCCCTAGCATCGTCCGGCGGTGGCGGCGCCGCCACCAGCTATGGCGACCAAGGCTACGAATACACCAAGCCGAGCGACCTGGCGCGCTACGACCTGGCCCACGAACCGACCCGAGTCCCCAGACGCGCCCGCCGCGACAGCTTTGACCGGAACTACTACCGTCCGACCGTCAGTTTAGCCACCGACCTCGGCCGCCCCTACCCCTTCCACCCTGCCTCCGCCGCCGCCGGCAGTGGCCCTCCGCCGACCACCTGGGGCCTGGACAAGATCGGCCGTGCTGGTCCGGCCAGCGGCGCTGTGCCTGCTGTACCTGGCTCCGCCGCCGCCGCCGCCACGGCCTACGACTCCCCGGTTCCCTCAATGAGACCTCCTCCGCCCCCGTCAGCCAGTGCCGCTCTGGGTGATCATATTCGTCATCCAGAGCATGCGGCGGGCGGCCTTGCGCCACCGTCGGCTGGAGGCTCATCCGGCACCCGCAGCTCGTCTCGACCGAGGGCGCCGCCGCTGTATCGCAAGGCGCAGGACGACTTCCAGCGCGACCGCGACTATCGCGACCGCGACTACCGCGACCGTGACTACCGGGACTGTGAGTACGACGACCGTGAGTACCGCGACCCTCGCGATCCCAGTCGTGGGTACGGCCGCGGCCACGCAGCTGCCCAGGACCGCTCTCAGGGCAAGGACCGCGACGGGCGCGAACGCGAGCACGAGCGTGAACGTCCTACTGCCCGCGAACACTACGCGGACGGCACCGTGGCCAACCGTGCGTCGGGCCTCTTGGTCAACAGCCGGGACTATCAGCTGCGCCAGGCGCAGCTGGCTGCTGGCACCGCCGCTCGCAATGCCCTCTACGGCGACTACCGCTCTTCCTATGCCGACGACGGCCGACACGATGACGCCCGGTACAGCGGCATCGACCGCGAGTTCGTTCGAGGCCGTCCCGACCAAGCTGAACGTCTCGGCATAGAATCTCCCCGGAGAAAAGAAACCGAGGACGACTTGTACGTGCACCACCCGCAAGAGGGCATGCACCACTGGGACAGCCACGTCGACCGCCATGACCGTTACGACCCCCCCCACGACCGTCGTGCTCGCGGCACGGAACCAGACCGAGACCGGGACCGGGACCGGGATCCAGAATGGGAGACGGAAAGGGATCGTGAGCGCGAATCCGGACGCAAACGCACCCGCGCCCGCGAACCCGAGACCCGCCCCCCGAGAAAGGCCGCCGACTTAGAGACGGCAAACACGAAGAAAGCCCGAGACGGGGCGCGCGGTGACACGCGCGAAGCGTCGCGTCAGGATCACAGCCGTGACACAGATGGATCCCCTCCTGCTGGCAGCGATGGCCGCTATAGCAGCCGCCGGCTTTCGACCCACGATGTGGATGCCGCGTCCGAAGATTCCGACATGCCTGCCCGTGCCGCGATCGCCCCGACTTCGGCACCAGGCCGCGCTCGCGTCCATCCTGGTGCAGGGAGCACGGGTCCGACGCACCGGGCCGACCAAACGCCCTCCACTTCCGAGGATGGCGATTCAAGCAGAGACGCCAGGGAGCCACAAACACGCAAGCAACGCCAACGAGCGACTGCCTCTTTTGTGTCCATGGACGTGGAAGATCTAAAGGCCCTGAAGGCCGATCTTGCCGCCCAGGGCGCAACGGAGGTCAAGGCTATGTCATCGGCATCCAACCAGCGTGCTGCAAAGGACTCGAGAAGCTGGTCCCCTGACGAGGGAGGTATCGACGATCCGGCCGAGGACGGCAGGGCGGGACATACGGAAAAGATGGATAAGGCAGAGGTTGCGTCGTCTGGCATCCTCACACCATCGACGACGACGACGACATCGTCGTCAGCACCGCCATCCCCTATGACAGAGCACGCAGAAGAGCGCGCGGAGGAGCATCCAGAAGAGCATACAGGCAGCCTCAGCACTACGGCTACTGCGTCGAAGGGAAAGGGAAAGGAAAGAGACGCCCATACAGACGACGCTCTGGACAGGCGACAGGATCAGGCGCTGCCGGAGATCGTGTCGGAACCGGACGATCCTAGCCTCGGACGCGGACGCGACCAGAGCCAGTCGTCCTCTAAAGGCCTCGCCGTCCGCCTCGTGTCGCCGCCACGCGAAAAGGACGAGAAGAAGCCGCTGAAAGGCATTCTCAAGGCGCCGAGCACCAAGTTTCCCGAAGACCTAAATCCCGTCCGCGAAGGCGTCGCCCCACACAAGGACGACAAGGCCAAGCAGCAGGGTGTGCCCCCTGGTGCACGCTGGACCAGGATCAGCCGCAAGCTCGTCAATCCGGAAGCGTTGACTATTGGAAAAGAGCGCTTCGAAGTTCGCGATGACTTCGTGATCGTTCTTAGGGTCCTTAGCCGCGAGGAGATTGAGGCCTATACCATTGCCACCGCGCAGCTCAGAAGTATGTCTCCCTTCGCCCTCCCGCTCCTCTTTACTAGCCCGCACGTGCTAATGGCGCCAGGTCAACACCGCAAGGAGTTCGAGCAGCTCCAACTCAGCCAGAGAGAGCATGAAGAGGAATACTCTGACGGTGACCATCATCGGCACCGGCCTTGTCACGACCGGGGTGATGGTCACGACCGGGGTGATGAGGAGTATTACGGGGAAGGCGGCAGCAGCAGCAACAAGGATCGCCAACGCCGCCACCGCCGACACGCATCCGAAAACCGTGCCAATGATGGCGCTGGCAGCCAGCCGGCTGTCGAATACCACAGCACTCGCGGTTCTAACCGGAAGTACTTCCACCAGTAGATTGTTCCGTGTTTTCCCTTGCAGCACCGGGCGAATGGTTGCTTTTCAAAAAGTTTATCACCCTACTACGATGGCTTTACGATGGAACGTCGCATGAACATGATGACCATACAAACGACCAGACGGCATATCACGGATGTGGTAGACTAAAAAGTGTACTTGAAGGAACTGTGCTCTGCTTTGTTTACTTTTACCTTGTTTTCAACTTCGGTCGTGTATCGGCGCTTCGAGTTTATCATGCCATTGTTATCCTCATGATATTGACGGCCAATTCAAATGCCGCTTAGCCATGATCGGGCGGCGCGCTTGGTGTTGGAAGAAGAGGAGAGAATGAAAAAAAACCGTATTTCCTTCCGTGTCCCTGCTACCGCTGCGCCGTGTCCATCAGCTGGCGAGGGATGGAGAAGGCGAACGCGAGTTGGTATACCTACGGAGCAGTCTCCTGTGAACGCCGTCATACCCCGTCTCTGCAGATAATCGTACACACGTCACCCCACAGCTGTCCCCGAGCGGCATCCGTGTACTCCGTACGTGGTATATTTGTACAAAGGTAGAGGAGCACGAGACTTCAGGACACTCCACTAAAGGGCCCGTTCACGCGTCGTCGAAGAAGTCTGTGCTACTCCGCACACTCTGTATGCTGAGAACACAACATGCTGGTCCAGCACTCCTCGTCTCCTCCTCGATGGAGTCAGCTTACGATGCTCCGTAAGCATACATACGGAGTACGGGGCAAAAGGAGCACATTTGTGGCTGCCGATCTCCCAAGGAAACGGCAAAAGCTGCGAAATGCCAGGGTCAGAAAACAAGCCGGGTTTTAACCTGGCCCCTTGTATTTGAAACCGCCGCTCTCCGTAGAGTTCGCACCGGGAACGAACAAGGGGCCTACTCCACCGTATTTGCTCGGCTTAGCCGCTCTCGAAACTGGACAGACGTTCACCACACATTACGGAGTACTCTGTACGGAGTAAGCATACAGTTGAATATTGTTCCTTATTATAGCTCTAGTTGTACAAGTACTTGTACTTGTACTCTTGTCCGTAGGCATACTCCGTACGCGTGGCTATGAAGAAGGGGGAGCCCTTTAACTGATCACTTTGAGGGTTGCTATGGCTGTACCCTCTTTAAAAGGGCCCTGGCTGGTTCTGTGCGGAGTATGACAGCGCCCTGCTTGGTTCTTGCAGTCGCCCTCACACACCACTTCGATGTTCTGATCTGCTTTTCCGATGGTGAAACGCGGCGCGTGAAACGTGGCTTGTGTTTCCCCAGAATATTGTCGCGCCTACTCCGTAGTATTCAGCTTGACCTTGAGCAATGCCAGCGAGGGGCGACGTAGTAATGGTAGCAAACACGCATTTATGCGTTTCATTGCTCTCATGTCTTTTATGGCCTCCAATTGCCTCCCTCACTTTCCGTGGAACCGAATGCTACTCCGTGGCCGTGATGGCTTAAGCAGACTCGTTTTCAAAACCACTCCTGTCCACGTGTCTTGTGGTAAATAAGGAGGCGTTTCGTTGCCCATCGTGCTCGACCTTTCCGTGGAGATGCCACTTTATTTTCATGTTTCGAAGTAGGAACATGCAATACACGCATGTCGCGGTCGTACGGCTGAACAGGCAGAACCCCCTCTCATCGTGAGTGATTGTGCTATGGCCATACTTACTAGCTGTGCTGTCCTTAGCATCCTGTTTGGGCATCTATGCCGCCAACTCTATCGTGCCTCGTCTGTGGGCCACCCGTACGTCATGTGCGTGTATTTGTGGTTGTACAGACACCCGGTGATCTCATCCTCCACCAAGGAAGAACCGCGGTCTTTATGCGAGGATCCCGAAGATCCCGATGAGGTTATTCTCCCCTCGTACAGATGTATCACAAGTTCATCAAGCCCTGGTCGCTGGCTCTTCTTTTCTCCACCAGCCATATCAGACCGAAAACCTGATATCATCGGAC
Organism: Ophiostoma fasciatum; assembly: GCA_019925495.1. NCBI lineage: Eukaryota > Fungi > Ascomycota > Sordariomycetes > Ophiostomatales > Ophiostomataceae > Ophiostoma > Ophiostoma fasciatum. Next base: position 197,364 of record JADHKM010000029.1, on the reverse strand, counting down.
GGGCCTTTTCGGTGTCCGTTCATTTTATGGGAATAGTACATACTTGTAGCATAATTATGCTTTTATATTCCATCCGACAAAGTAACTGTACCAGCCGTGATATGCCGCCCGGTGTAACGGGAGCGACAAGCAGAAGAAACAAGAAATAAGCGTCTAGCACCTTATTTGTATGATGCAAAATGCATTCTTCCGTCCACAGCGAGTGTCCAAGAGCTGCAAGGAGATACATTATGACACGCTGCAGCACCCACGTAAATAGCCTCGAATCACAAGTCCAGAGCACTGTCCAAATGTCAAAACCCCCGCATCACGTCTGGTGGTAAGTGTCCGCGCCGCTCCAGCATCACTCCGTACTGCAGTATCCTGTTGACATCCGGACAGGCAGGCAGGCAGGGAAGGAAAACAAGCACGTTTTCTTCGTACACTGCTTTGTAAAAGACAGGGGACGCGGTAAGGCAACCAGCGTTCTAATGTATAGAAGCAGACACTCGCTGAGAGGTCGATGGCTCGTACCCTGGGCGTTTGCCATCACTCGTGAACAGTACCGGCCGTCACTGATAGGGCTGACCTTATTTGCTGCTTAGTCTACTCCGTACTTTGCCACCAGGTGTTCGTTCGTTTCTGCACATATGCTTGTTACGAAGGAGCCGAAGTCGTTTCTGCCTTCAAGTGAGCGCCGTGGACAAGTACACCGTACGGGTATTAGACCGGGGCTTTCCGGAGACAAGGTGCTCCGTACTCCGTAAACTATTGAGTTTCAGCGGAGTGTAGCCTGTCATACAAAATATATCTCCATACTCTTCGTTTCAGCCTGTGTGCACTAAGCATATGCTTTATACCCCAATAGTCTCGCCGTATGCTTGTGCTTGCACTTGTATAGCTGTACTCCGTACTTCCAATAAGCATAGTTATCCGGAGTACGCGGAAAAAACAGGCGAGAAGCCGGCGAGGCAGAGCATCCCCAGCTTGATCCATATTTTCTCCAGCTTAGCTGTTGTGCCTCCATGGTTGTCCAGCTATACTCCATAAGGGTTGGTGTGCTCGTATTTTGTATAGCTTCATACGGAAATCATCCAGGGACTGGGCGTCCCCATCAGCGCCCCCTTGCTCATTTGGAAGCTGGATGTCTGTGCATTCAACGGCTACCCGCGTTCGTACTTGGAGAGACGGGAGAGTTTCGTGGGCAGCTTTTAATACTCCGTAGTGTACAACTAGGGGTCATCTATCTTAGCTGGCTACAGAGCCGTCAAAGGGGACAAGTCATGTCAGCCGCTCTGCTCTGTACGGGAGTCATGATTGCTCCGCCGTAGGTCGACTGCACGGAGCATGGCTACGAGATACTACACCTGCAACTTGTCGGCGAATGCTCCGTGTAGTCTCGTCTCGAATTCAGATTCCCTGTGCTTGTGCCTAAACGATCACAAAGTATACAAGTATAAGTAGCTGTACAACTATGCGTATATGCTTATAAGGCACCCCGCATACTCCGTACTGTTTGTCAGCTTGTCAACAGCTTTGCCGAGACGAGATGATAGCCCCGGGATACCCCTGTGGCTGTCCCTGGTATAGCCGCTGTGTTGCCTAAGCCAGCAGCGGGAGCCACCGCGCTGGGGAAGCCTTCGAGAAACAAGGAAGCCGCATCGGACGAGAGTGAGCAGACCGAAGCACGGAGGTGGAGAACAGGGCACTCCGTCGGCCGGGCGGACGTGCAACATCCGTGTGCCTGTGGATTTGTACTCCGTATGTACGCGCGGAGCAGCAATACTCCGTACTTGTACTTGTATACCCTGGTGGTTGTACAACGACCGTATATACAAGTATATTTATGCAGTATTACTCGCGCTGTGTTCCCCCTACTCCGTTCAATTTCCGAGTCCTCGTAGACGGGCCAATCCCTTGAGCAGCCTCGGCAGGTAGACGTGGTTGTATATATGGTACGAAGTGCGACTGCTGCGCTGGCCCAGAGATGATCTCGGAGGAGTCGTCATCCGTTTCAGCAGATATGGAATTGCCCCCTTCTTATTCGACTTCCCAGCTGCCCGCGTACCCGGACTCGTATCGAGTTCAACCATCGATCACCCGATTCCACTTTCCCGGGCGTGCATAGTGTGTAGTTGTAGTTGTACAGCTACTACTACAACTATACTCCACGGAGCAGAGTTAGACACGATGCACGGTGTCCTCCGTTGTCGTACGAGGGTGGACGGCAGTGTTGATAGACCACCCCACGAGCGTACGCTGGCAGCTGTCCTTGACGAGCAGTCCTGTGTACTTGTACGAGCAGAAGAGCTGCATTGGTCCTCCATACGTCTATATTTATACAAAGACGTCTGTAGACGTCCCATCGCACCGCCGTATACGGAGTATTACTCCGTAGTTGTACTTGTACTCCGTACTCGCGTTCTCGCGTAGTGCGTGCGACGTTGCAATGCTTACTCCGTAGCGGCTTCATTCCTCCTTCTGTGAGACTCTCCTCTCTCGTTTCCCTGGTCGAAACCGTGGCACCGCGGAGAAAGGCAAAAACGAGCACGTCCGGCTCCCCATAGCTGCCCCAAATTACGGAGTGCCCGTAGGAAGGAAGCAAGCCGGACGTGTGCCTCGCTCCACCGGTGCCTTCGCTCTCATAGCGGGCTTTCCAACAGTGGAGATAACGGCGATCGTGAGTGCGTCGCTGTGCTGCGAGCAAGATGGAGCAAGCGCGCGGAAGAAACGACAAACACAGGCTCTCTGTTTATATCTTGTACTCCGTACAACTTTACAACTACAGGCACCACACAGGGGACTCCGCAGCACCCTGCACCAGATCGTCGCTGGCCGTGCCTGGCGGACCCGACAGCACCCTGCGAGACATGCAGCGGCGCACGACCATCAGCGTGCGTCTGCACCCTGCACGTCCCGCCCGCTGCACGCCCGCCCGCACCCAATGCGTCGGCAGCCATGCGCAGGGGGGGGGCGTGCCTCGTCGCCGCCGTTCCCCGCCGGCACGCGACGTTCTCTCCCCTGTACTTGTACAACTGCATGTGTAATGGTAGCCAGCCAATCGCGGTGCACCGCTGCACGCCTCACCGCACGTTTCTCGGCGGTAGGCCCGCGTTTTGCCACTCGCCCGAACTTTAGACTCGGCCGTAGTGGCAGGATCCTCTGCTCGTACGGAGCATGCTCCGTCACCTGGCCTGCCCAGCACGCCTGGCCCTGTTTCTCTTGCTCTCCTGCTCTCGTCGGGCAGCTGTTCGTTTTCCGTGCCTGTTCTTTCTTTGTTCAACCCCTGGCGCCGGCGCCGTGCTAGGCACTTGGTGCGGACAACTGTCCTGCCCAAACGGTAATTATTTTGTGCGCCGTCACTCCACTTGCGGCTATTTTTCCCTCGTGCAGCAATATTTCAATTTTGACTGGCAAGTCGGAGCGCAAAAAAGTATATATACTTGTGCAAATACTCGATACGGTCTGTCTGCTACGGAGTACAAATGGCTAATACTCCATAGGCATACGACGCGACTCCCTGCTGCCACGGCGTACAACTTCAACAAGGACGACTCCAAGACACCGTCATCGCGGCCCCTGGCTTAGCCCGATGCCGTGTCCCGCCTGCTTCGCGTCGGATCTTCTGGTACGGCTGACCTCGAGTCGTACAAAGGCAAGTAGTATCTGTATATTTGTTTGTACATCGTGTTCCTGCCATTGCGTGCGTCATGGCGAATACTCGAAACTAGCAGATAATAGATACTGCAATACTGGCCAGCCATGGGCAAGTACGGAGTATACGGAGCACTCCGTAGTGGTCCGGATTCCGTAATTTAGCTGCCGTTAGACACCTGCGGTATCTGTACTTGTACTTGTAAGCATACTTGTACAAGTAGTTCCGGCTAGTTGCTCGAGTCCCGCTAGCTGTGGGCGTAAGCATATATTTATAACGGGCGCCTGTGCTCGCCGTGAGCCGTATAAGGTAGGCTATACCCCGTAATCTTTAGCACAGTGTGCTTACAAGTATAGCTGGACCGTCCGCCGCCCCTATTCCACCTCCGCAGCTCTCGACCCCCTGCACGCTCATCGCCCGATTGAGAAACGGACGCGACCAGAGCTCAGCTGGCCGACGCCGCAGGACAGACCCTAGTTGAGCTCCGTAGTCTGGCACTGAAATCAAACGCGAGGTCTTGGCTTCACCGACGTGTTTCTTCTCTGCCGTGCTGTGGAGTTGCGCAATCTCGTCACCTTCTCCCGTCCCGGGCAATCTGCGAAATCTGCAGCAGGCCCCTTTTTTGGACAAGGCCGGCCACGCTCACATACCCCATACCCCTCCGTGCCTGTACCAATCTGTACAAGCACTCTGTAAATCCCGTACAACTACGGAGTATACAGGCACTCCGTACTCCGTATGTATATACAACTACATACGCTTGCATGTTCCGGCCGGCTCCCCTTGCTTGCTTTACCGGCCCCACAGCGCGCCATCACCGCCCGCGTGGATGGGGTTTTCGTCCAGCATTCCATCCGGGCGGTTTCGAGCGGCGTACGGAGCCTACGGAGTCGAGCGAGGACTAGCGAGCACAGAGACAAGATTGTGGGAAGGACGACGCGAAACGAGCACAGACTGTGGTGCTTCGCTTGCACTTGTCCGAGCCAACGGTGTTCCGTACCTGTATTTGTAAATATACGGAGTACAAATACTTGTACACCGTACCAACACGGGACCGTGTGTTTTCGCCTTGTCCCCACCTCGCCGGGCGTTTACTGACCCTTTCCTTTTTTGGTGCTGTTGTGCCGTCCGTCGTCTGTTCCTCACATTATGCACGTCGGTAATTCAGGTTGCAGCAGCCCCTGTTGTGTTTTCCATGGCAGCACTGGCGTCCTTTGCGGTTCTGTTTCCGCCTGGGCTCATCCACGCCGGTGTAGAGTCAGCGCTATCGTGCCACAGCAGAGCACAAGCACGAGTACGGAATCGGCTGGAGTCGTTGCGGACAAGCTGTCCTGAGTCTTACTGACCTCGTATACTTTGTGTATATACGGAGTAGTTGTTTTTGTAGTTGTACGTACTCCGTGCTTTGGACAAATACTTCGTACATAGTTTGGTACCCAATCTTAGTCTCGTACGCCCCTCCATCTCCCACCACATGCCAGTGTCCACTCGTTCCACTCCTGACAGCGTGGGTCATCCTCTGGCACAGCCGGTCCTGTCTCAATTTCGGCAGCGTTCCACCCTAATTCCGCTCCAGAAATCGCATAACGTCTGCTACCAGTACGAATGCGGCGACAGGCAACAGTGGAGCGCAACGAGAGGATCGAGAGAGAACCGTATGAAACGTGGACAATAGAAAACAGGGGGAAGGCCGACGACGACGCGTGGAAAAGGACCGGAGACGCGCGAGAAAGGAGAAGAAATCACGCAGCGACCAACGGAGTAAGAAACAGAGACGAGGGAAAACAGTGTGTTGCCTTGCCTGGTTACACGACGACTCGTCGAAGTGGTGTGCAACCTCTGCTCACCGCCTGCAACCTATTTTTATCCCAGGCGGTCCTCGTGCAAGGCAGCGGAAAGATGTTTCTGACGAATCCAGGGCCGTACGGAGCACCAGTTGTCGTACAAGCAGTAAATATACGGAGCATTACGGGCACCCCGGCACACACCGGCACGCGGAAACGACAGAGCCAGAAACGGCAAAGACAGGCAGGCAGCCCACACGGCGAGCCCGCAAGGCACTACTCCGTACTCCGTACTATACTGCGTACAATACTCCGAACATTGGTACTGTAGTTGTATATTTAGCTTACTCCGATGCTCGTAACGAGCGCCGCGAAAATTCAAACGGTCCTGGGCTGACATTGGCCCTTTCTGACTACTTAGTAGACACCAGGCTCCGTCCCGTTTCAGGTTTGCACAGCCAGACACCCGCGGCATTGTACTGTATGATCGCGCACCCTGCCTGTAACCAAGTATATTTAGCTGTGCAATACGACGAGTGGCCAGGCCAGCAAGTCAGCCAGCCAGCCAGCCGGCCAGCTACGGAGTATGCTTAGGCCGGTGCGCCTTTATATTCTGTACAACGATCGCATCGCCCGAAAAGGGTTGCTGCACCCTTTTGCCTGCCCAGTCTGTCTAAACTTGCCCTTCCTCCCCTTTCCCGTGTCCTGCTCTGCACGATACGCCGACCACGACGTGCCGTACAAGGCAGCCATATAAAAATACAAAACGCAAGGACAGGACGCCCGAAAGAGCCTGGTCGAAGCTTCGTCTTCAGCTCAGCGGGGCCGCGGCAAAACTTGTCAAACACAACGAGAAAAGAAGAGGGGACCTGACCCAAACGAGTCTAGAAACGAAGGGTCGGGACGTTTCCTGCATGCAGCTACAACTATACTACGCCTTCCCCTGTCGTTCCTTCCCCCCTTGTCCTGTTCATTATCCTGCTTTCCGCCTCCCCTGCAGCTCTTTAAAGCAAGCATCCCGTTGCTCTCTTCGCTCTTGTCTTGTTGTATTCTTTGCTGTATCTGCTCCTCTCTCCCATTCTCCCTGCCTGCTCTTATCGTATTCCTTCCTCTGTTTTGTGGTCTCCTTGTCTTTTGCACACTCCCCCCTTTCTCCCCGTCCCCCGGCGGCGTCTGTTTTTCTATTTGATGTCCCGTCGGCCCCTACCCTTCCCTCCTCCCTCTTCCTTGCTCTTCTTGCGTTTGCACATGACTCCCTGGTCAAGTCGTGTGCACGGCCATCCTTGAAAACGGGGTTGGTTAACCGCCGTACGCTTCGTCCAAGCCTTGCAGTACTGCCGTCTACGACCATCCGACCCAACTGCTGCGACAACACAACACGCCCATCCTCACGCCGCTCGCCCATCTCACGGTCCTGTCTAGCCTCACATCCACGGGGCCCTGCAGACGCCTCTCTGCGCATCGTCGGCAGCTCTCTCGCCCTCGCGGTTCCTCCTGCCCGGCTGTTTGATTGCCGGGCTGTCCTCGCTTTTGCTTCTTCTGTCGGTACGGAACAGCCCCCTTGCTTCTCTCTGCACCCGGCGCTGTGTCGCCGCCGCCCTTTTCCAGCCTGTTTGCCGTTCTTCTGCGTCTTTCCCCTCCCCCCGTTTCTTCCCATGAGCACCCGGACCTCGCTGACAGCCTGATAGCCCTGATGGGATTGGCTATGGCACAACACCACCACCAGGCGCCGGTCCCGGCCAAAGACGAGCCCTACGACGTGAGTTGCCATCTCCTATGTTTCTGTTTTTGCGCTTTGCACCACAAACATCGCTCCCCTCTCTGGCGTCCGGAGGCGCTCCACGTGGCCCCGGCCTCGATTCGCCTGTCTGCTAGCTGCAGCATGCATGTCTGGACAGGGAGGTGGAAGCCCGACGCAATGCCCTGACAGCCTTTCCCGTTCCCATCTCGGTTCTTGTTGCGCTGCTGCACCGAAGCTATACATCCCATGGAAGCCGCGGTTGCTTCCAGAAAGAACCTAGGCAATCTGGTGCGATGTCTCCAGGGCCAGCACCAGGAATGCCAGCCCACAGTGGGAAGAGGGGGTGGGCTGTGGCAGGGGTCGTTTCTGTTTCACCAAGCACGACAAGGACGGGTGGTGTCCGTCCCACATAACGTTCCCAGCCCATGGATGGTCTAGTGCCGCGCGGTCACGGGCGCCGCATTGCTTCCCCCCCCCCCCCCCTCCTTTTTTGGCCCTGTCTCGAAAGCCATATGCAATGCAGCACGGGCACGGGCACGAGATTTCGTGCCCACAACAACGCGGCGGCACCCTCCGGGCGGCAGTCTCCCCGAGTGGGCACCACGGCCGCCGCTTCGGCTGCCTAGTGGGCAGACACAGGTCTCAGTGCTGTGGGACGCCGGGAGTGAAGCGGACGCAACCACGAGCGACTCCGCCGGGCTCGGCTGGAACCCCTGGCGGTGAGGCAAGTGCTCTTCTGGCCATCTGGCAATCTGGAGGCCAAGCAAGGCGGCAGACACGAGCCCTCAGGTGCTTTGGCCAGTGCTGCGGCGCTGGAGCGTGCGGGAAAGACAAGGATCGCCTCTCATGCTCTGGCATCACACCGCCATTCGCCCTTGTCGGCTTTGGGATTAGGGGAAAACAAAAGGGGGGCGAAGGCTACCAGAGAGACACCCGAGTCCCAGTTTTTCGAAACCCCCGGCTGCTTTCTCTCCGACCCCTGCTCTCCGGGCCCCTGTCCATGCTTGTGGCCGGCTCCCCATTGGGCAGTCACCGACTGGTGGATTCTGCAGCATTCGCTGCCCATTGGCCCCATGGGCCGTTGCCCGCTTTTCACGCCCCTATTCTGCCCCTTTTGCTGGTACGAGGCGGCGTGCCCTTCCCCCCTATCCTTGATCTCACCCCCCGCTTTCCTTTCATTCGACCTTGGCTCATCTCGAAGATTTCATGCTTTCCCTAAATTTTAACGGGTTCTCTCCCGTGGCCGACCAGTACCCACCGGGCTTTGGCGGTTTGGGATAGGATGGAAGCTCATCTTCAGCCACGGGTGCAGCAAGACCAACTAAAAAAAGCCTCCCCCCAAGCCCTCCCCAAACACCAGGCAGACAGGGCCCATAGCGGCTTTGCGACACAAATCCATACCCTCCTGTTTTTCTTTGATTTAGTTTCGCCATCCTGCCCTGGTCTACATAAGAACCCCATCACCCACTTGCCCCCCCACAAACCTGCTGTCACTACAACTAGGCGGTGCTTCCTGGTCGCCTTCTCGGACGTGCTCACCTTCTCCCGCCCGCCGCTGTCTCTCACCGTCTGTCTCTCTCTCACCGGCTGTTTGCCGTTTCGCCCCCCTCCCCTCTTTACCCCCTTGGTTTGCTTTCCTTCCGAGACGACTGCTTGTTCCCAAGCGCTGTACGTATATGCTTTCCTTTGCCAGCCGCGGCAGTTCGAGGAGGGATCAGTGCCTAGCCTCGCTCTGTCTTCCCTGTCCGCTCGCTGTTCCCGAATCTCGATCTCGTCCCTGCCTGGATTAGTCCTGTCTAGGCCGCCCAACTCCCCTACCCTGACAGGGCCTCCCCTTCCATGCTCACCTCCCCTCCCCTTGGCCAGCCACCTTCTCCTTTCACCCCTGCCTGGTGAGCTGCTAGGAACGTTTCTCTGCCCCTGTCGCCTGCTACCCGTTTGCCCCGTCTTCCCGTCCATATCTGTTTACTCGTGTCCCAGTGGACGCAACGCCAGACGCTCTGCTAAGAGAGACGTTGCCGCGAACGGGCGACAGTTGGCCCCGGCCTCTCGCCCGCCAGGCGTTTTCCTCTGCACTTTTCAGAAAGTGCCTTTTTTCTGGCCCTTTCCTGTTACTGCCCTGCGCCCTGCTATTTTCTCAAACACTAGCTCTCCACACCCCAGTCACCATCCTGTGTCGAGACATAATTAATCAGGCCCGGCACATGCCCCGCCTCCCCCCCTTACCCTTCTTCGCTTTCCTGCAGCACTGTTGCTTCTTCCCGTCCTCCATGATACCCCCTCTTCACTGCTACCTTCTTTCTTGTCTCTGTGCTTTCCCTTCCTCTTGGCTGACCGGATCTATATGCAGCACCACAACCCCCCTCATCAGCAGCACACGCCGCAGGAACATCACTCTCGGCCTGCGAGTATTGTCCAGCAACAGCACCACCACCATCCACAAGCCCACACGCCGCAGCCGCAGCATCCGTCGCCTTACTCGTCTGCCGGCCAGATTGCCCACGTATACCAGCAACACACACAGACCAGCAGCGGCCACCACTCCCAAGATCTCTACAACTACCAATCCAGCCCCTACAACGCCCCCGCCGCGAGCAGCGGGTATACCTCAGCAGGTAGGTTTCCGTGCTGTGTCTGACTGGGACTCGCAAGAGACAACCGTCTAACCGGAGCAGAAATGATGGCCGCCACAATGTCTAGACCTCCCTACCCGCCCATGTCCTACCACACGCCCCAGTCCAACTCGCCCGCATCCGTGGGCTCGACAACAGGCCACGAGCAGCAGCGAAGTCTCTACGGCCAGCCGCCTCAGCTCCACCAGCAGCCAATGTACTACGGCCAACACCAGCAGTACCAGACCCTGCCGCCCACGGCCGCTCCGTCCCCGTATGGCCAGCATGCGCCGGCGCAACACCAGTCGATGGCCTCGCAGCAGAGCATGATCATGTCACACGGAGCTCCATCGCCGGTGCCGCACCAGATGGCCCAGCATCCGGGCCAGCACAGCCCGGTGCCGCCCATCACCGGAAGCCCACGCCACGCCAAGATGGAGGCCCAGAGCCTGACACCCCAGCTCTCGCGCCAGGCCGCTCCGCCCAGCGCGCCCTCGCCGCTGTCCATGGGGCAGGTCCAGGCCTCGCAGAACATGCAGGCGGCGCAGAGCATGCACGCACAGGGCCTGCAGGCTCACCACGCCCACCAGACCCAGGGCATGCACCAGCAACCGGGCGTCTCGCAGCAGCAGCAACAGCAGCAGCAGCAGCACCCGCAGCACCAGCAGCACCCGCAGCACCCGCAGCACATGCAGCACCCGCAGCAAGCACCACAGCACCCCCAGCACCCCCAGCACGCACAGCACGCTCAGCACGCACAGCACGCACAGCACGCACAGCACGCACAGCACGCACAACACCCGCAACACTCCGCGCATGCCTCCCAACACAACGGCGCGAGCCCGCTCACATCCGGCCAACCGAGCAGCGCGGGCTCGTCTGTGGTGAACCCGAACGCCGCACCGGGCCCCATCCCTGCCACCACGCCGCTCGTCGTCCGGCAAGACCAGAACGGCGTGCAGTGGATTGCGTTTGAATATTCCCGGGACCGGGTCAAGATGGAGTACACGATCCGCTGCGATGTGGCGTCGGTTTCGACAGACGAGCTGTCTGCCGAGTTCAAGCAGGACAACTGCGTGTATCCGCGCGCTTGCTGCCCACGCGAACAGTACCGCGGCAACCGTCTGCAGTACGAGACCGAGTGCAACACGGTCGGCTGGGCTCTGGCACAGCTGAACCCGCCTTTGCGCGGAAAGCGCGGGCTCATCCAGCGTGCGGTCGACAGCTGGCGCAACAGCAACCAGGACCCTCGCCTGCGAAGCCGCCGTGTTCGCCGCATGGCCAAGATGGGCACCCGCAAGGCTGCTGGTGCCGCCGGGGGCGGCATGGCTGCGGGCGTGGGCGCCTCCCCTGCACACCTCGGCGGCGCGGCCGCCCTTCCGAACGTCGGCACGCCCATGGGCAAGCCGATGCACAGTCTGCCTCCGCAAATGCACCACCACGCGGATTCCAGCGCCCAGTCTGGGGGAGACGAAGTTGGTATGTTCCATCAGCTGTGAAGCTGATCACCCGGCTTTCTTTTTTTTTTGGTTTTTGGGCTTTGGTTTCGGATCGTCCTGTTTTCTTCTTCTTCTGTTCTTCGTTTCTTCAACCGTCTTCACGACTGAAACTGGCACGACTTTTTTGATACCTTTTGCGAGATCACTCTCTTCACCCCTTGTCTGCTCTTTCTATTTCCATCCTATTCCTTTTGTTCTCTTTTTTTGCCCGGCATGCGTGCCCTGGGCTTTTTTTTCTGGCTCTCGTCTCTCTCACCAAAAGACACCCTTTCGCTTGGTCGCCAGGATTTTCCTTTGTTTTCCTGTTGTCCGCCTCCCATGTTCGACTACCAGTCCATTTGCACAGCTTCCAACGGATACTCCTGCACACGAAAAAAATGTATACTATATATCCACATACTCTATATATGCCGTGTTGTGCTTTGGTGCATTTACTACTGGCTAGTTGCGTGCATTTTGGTTATTTTGGTTCTGTTCACCCCTGCCCCTTGTTTCCCGGCACAGCACAGCCCTAACCTGTCCAAGCCCCCCGTCTGCTTTGAAGGCCCTTTCTCTGCCAGCTGGAAAGATGGCTGAAGGACCCCCCCCTCCCCTGCAAGTCGCGGGTGACCCATGCCCGTTAGTCACGGCCTCCCTGCTTCTCTGCTTCTCTCTATTTGCCGTATCCTTGCCTATGACTTTGCGAGCAGACATCGTTATGCTGAGGCTGACCTTGCTGGATTAGGAGAGAACAACGACTCGTATGTGGACGAGAGCCATCACCGCCACCAAACACCATCGGGCCACGAGGGTCTGAATGCGGCGGCCGGCATGGCAACAGACATTGGTCTGCAGGATTCTCGGCCGGCCCATGTCTTCAGCCCCTATGGTGGCTACCCCGGGGCGGGGGCACCCCTGCCGCCCATGTCGTCGTCCGTGGCGATTGCACACAGCGCCGGCAGCGTCGACGGTGCTGCCCACGCCAAGAAGATCGTGGACCAGCCGGACGGGCTGTTTCCCAGCCTGGCCGAGGCCAAGAAGCGCAAGTTTGTCCTGGTGGAGGACCGCGGATCGCGCCTCCGCGTGCGGGTCACCCTGAACATGGTCGACACCAGCGAGATTCCCGACTCGTTCCGCCGGTCGAATTCCGTCTGTCCCGGCTCCTTCTTCCCCCGCGAGATGGAGAGCCCGCCGCCGAGCCCGACAGGCCGCCGGTTTTTCCCCGACGACCTGGACGACGTGGACGATCTGCAGCTCGACAAAGAGAACGACGGCGGCGACGAGGTCGAAGCCAGCCGAGACGCCGGTCCTGGCCGCCGCCGCTGGCCGCATCACCGCCGCCGCCTGGCTCTTGCCGCGGCCGGCGGCGGCCACAGCCACACGACCGCCATGGTCTCCGTCCCCACGGGCGACAGCGTCGAGTCCGAGGTGGCCGTGCCGCGGATGCGCAAGGGCCTGCGGCGCAAGCAGGTGCGGCTGAATGATCTCGGCTGCCGCATGGCCTGGCTCCAGAGCCGAGCATTTGCAGGGCGCCGCATCTTTCTCCAGAAAGCCTGTTCGTGCCCCCCCCCCCCCCTCCCTCTATGGGTGTTCGTCCGTAAACTGACAAGACCCAGTGGACACGTACCGCAACAAAACGTGCAGCAGCATTCAGGCCGCGATGCAGGACGTGGCCAGTGTTGCACCGCACTACGAGATGCGCATGGGCAAGAAGAAGTGGCTCTCGTGCGAGCGGGAGATGGAGCTGCGGCAGCTCAGCCAGACGTGAGGGTCATTGTGTAGAGGCGGCCGGCGCCAGGATACAAAGCAGTATTTTTTCATGCTTTCAAAGGGTCCAGGAAAAGCTTCCTGTCGTTTTCGTCTCCGTTCCGGGTAGCTATAGAGCCAACGTGCTGGAAAGTAATATCAAGAGAACGTTTGCCACGCCGGTCTCCGGAAAAGCGCTGTTGTTTCGCTGACGTAATTTTCCGCCCCCGCCTAGACCTCAAGCCGTCGTGCATTCCTCGCAGGCTTCATAGCTGGCCTGCATTTGCATTCTGCAATACACCCGCCATGAAGCAACGCTTCTCGTCTCTCGATGTCCGGGTATGTATGGGCCAGGGCCGCCGGCCGCCGTCGCCAGAGCACCCGTCTGTCTCGTGCTGGCTAACATCCCCGCCCCCCCGCTAGGCCATCAGCCACGAGCTTCATCACCAGCTTGCTGGCACCCGAGTCTCCAACGTTTACGACCTCGTCCCGCCGTCTTCCTCGTCGAGCTCGGCGTCTGCGCTGCGCTCGATCCTGCTGCGCTTTTCACGCAACCAGGACAAGTACCAGCTCGTGGTCGACTCTGGCTTCCGCTGCCACCTGACGGCCTATGACGCGCGCGCTTCCGCGAGCGCTTCCGCTCCCGGCGGCGGCGGCGGCGGTGGCGCCGGCAATGTGCCCTCTGCCTTTGTTAGTCGGCTCCGCACGTTTCTCAATGGCCGCCATGTCACGGCCGTGGCTCAGGTCGGCACCGACCGCATCGTCGAGCTGCGCTTCAGCGACGGCCAGCTGCGCCTCTACCTCGAGTTCTTCGCCGCCGGCAACGTCGTGTTGACCGACGCAGACGCCAAGGTCCTGGCCTTGCAGCGCAACGTCGCCGCGTTTCGGAGTGCCAGCCTCGAGGTGACGCTCAGCGTCGGCAGCGTCTATGCGCTCGGTGCGAAGCAGAACGTGTCGGGCGTCCCCGTGCTCACGCGGGAACGCGTACGCGAGGTGCTGGAGAAGGCCACTGGGACGGATCCTGCAGCGGCACCGGCCACAGAGGACGGCGGAGCCCCAGCCCCGGCGCCGCTGCCGTCCAAGAAGAAAAAGACCAAGGGCCTGGCCCGCATCCTGGCTCTCTCCTTCACCGACCTCTCCCAGGTCCTGATCGAGCACTGCATGCTGTGCGCCGGCTTCGACACAGCAAGCAGCGGGCAACCGGCCGACATTTTGTCCGACGACGCCCGGCTGGACGCCTTGTTTGCGGTGCTCCAAACAGCCCGGAAGCAAGCCGAGGACTTGACAAGCGTAGGCCCCAGCTGCCGTGGCTACATCGTCGCTGAAAAACGGGACCTGGACACGGCCAAAGAAACCATCGCCGCAGTGGCGGGCACAGGGCCAGCAGCCGGACCAGCATCCGGACCAGCAGCCGGACCAGCAGCAGCCGATGCAGGCGCAACTGCAGATGTCCAACCGGCCGGAGCACCGCCGGCCAATCTGGACTACGTGGATTTCCACCCCTTCAGCCCCCGCCAGTTCGAGACCGACCCTCGGTACGTTGTGCTGTCCTTTGAGTCCTTCAACAAGGCCGCCGACGAGTTCTACTCGCACCTGCAGGGCCTCAAAGCCGATCGCCAGCTGCACCACCAAGAGTCGCTCGCGTCCAAGAAGCTGGAAGCGACCAAACGCGACCACACACTGCGCATCGAGGCGCTCAAGGAGACGCAGCAGGTCAATGTTCGCAAGGCTGCTGCGATCGAGGCGAACCAGGACTGGGTCCAGGCGGCGATTGACGCCGTCAACGAGCAGCTGCACCAAGGCACCGACTGGGACGATCTTGCGCTTCTGATCGAAAACAGCGCCAGCAGGAACCCGGTGGCCGCTCTCATCAAGCTGCCCATGCGGCTTGCCGAGGGCACCATCACCCTGCGCCTCAGCGAAGAGCCAGACGACGGCTGGGAGGATGAGGACGAGTACGAGGAAGTCAAAGACGGGGATCCGAAAACGATCGACGTCGACGTCAAGCTGGCGCTTTCGGCCTGGGGCAATGCGCGCGAGTACTACGACCAGAAGCGCGTGGCCGCTACCAAGGAGCAGAAGACCCGGGAGGTCACGTCCATGGCGCTGCGCAACGCCGAGAAAAAGGTCGCCGAGGAGCTGAAGCGGGTTCGAAAGACAGGCAAGGCCGCGCCGCTGCTCACCCGCCGGCAGCTGTGGTTTGAAAAGTTCCTCTGGTTCCTGTCGTCGGATGGCTACCTCGTCTTGGGCGCCAAGGACGCGCTCCAGGGGGACATCCTCTACAAACGTCATTTCCGCAGAGGCGATGTGTACGTCCATGCCGACATCCGGGGCTCGCCGGGCATCATCGTTGTCAAAAACCAGCCGGGCGCCGCCCCGGATGCACCCATCCCTCCCGCAACCCTCGCCCAGGCCGGCTGCCTGGCTGTGTGTGCCTCCGAAGCCTGGGACACCAAGGCCGGCATGGGCGCCTACTGGGTCTCTGCACACCAGGTCTACAAGTCAACGGCAAGCGGAGACATTCTCCCACCGGGCGTATTCGACGTGCGCGGCGCGAAGAATCACTTACCTCCGCCGCAGCGTGTGCTCGGCTTCGGTCTTCTTTTCAGGATCAGTGACGCCAGCAAGAAGAACCACGCCCATAACCTGCCATCGGTGCTGGAAAGCAGCACAAACGGAAGCCAGGACGCTGAGGAAGAGGCGCCAGAGGCCGGAGAAAAAACCGACGAGGAGAGGGACGTCCTGGAGAAACAGGCCGACGAAGAAGAACAAGAACAGGACGGGGAAGAAGCTGCCGACAGAGGGCAGGTGGCGGAAACGCCAAAAGACGGAAATAGACGGGAGGCA
Organism: Ophiostoma fasciatum; assembly: GCA_019925495.1. Classification (NCBI taxonomy): domain Eukaryota; kingdom Fungi; phylum Ascomycota; class Sordariomycetes; order Ophiostomatales; family Ophiostomataceae; genus Ophiostoma; species Ophiostoma fasciatum. The sequence continues at coordinate 181,522 of JADHKM010000029.1, read as the reverse complement.
GACGAAGACACGGCTGGCCCACTTGGCAAGACGGACGACGTAGGGCCAACGGAAGCGTCCCGCGAGGGAGAGGCGTTGCACGGCGGTGATCCGACCGAAGACCCCAATGACGAGGAGCAACGCAACAAAGAGGAAGAGGACGAGGCCGCGCGAGGACGACAGGACGACCGCGACCCTATGGCTCCTGCTACGACTCGCGGCTCGCAAAGGACGGGAGACGCAAAGGAGCGCCTTCGTGCCAGCTCACCTGCACAGTCGCGTGCTTCGTCGGCAACCACCAGTACAGGACCGGCCGTGAAGCGAGGCCAGAAAGGCAAAGCCAAAAAGCTTGCCAAATACAAGGACCAGGACGAGGAAGACCGGGCGCGGGCCGAGAGGCTGATTGGTATTGCCGCCGGCCGGGAGAAGGCTGAGGCCCAGGCTCGCGCCAAGGCACAGCGTGAGGCCGAGATGGCCCTGTTCGAAGAACGCCGCCGCGCCCAGAAGGAGAAGCAGCTGCAGAAGATGCGCGACTTTGAAGCTGCACAGCGCGCCAAGCTGGAGGCGCGCAGTGGCGGCGGCGGCGGCGGCGGCGGCGGCGGCGGCGGCGGCGGCGGGCATGCTGCGGGAGCCCCAGAAGACGACGACGAAGCAGGGCAGGACGACATGGACTTGCTGACCGCGCTCGTCGGCCGCCCAATGCACGGGGACGAGATTCTCGAGGCCCTGCCCGTCTGCGCGCCGTGGATGGCGCTCTCGCGGCTCAAATACAAAGTCAAGATCCAGCCCGGCCAGACCAAGAAGGGCCGGGCCATGCGTGACGTGTTGGAGCGGTGGCAACGGGCCGGCGAGGCTGGGCGGTCCAACAGCAACGTTGTCGACCCCGAGAGCCGAGACCCGGAGCGCATGTGGCCGCGCGAGCTCGAGCTGATCAGTGGAATCAAGATGACGGATGCCGCGAACTGCGTGCCCGTGGGCAAGCTGACGCTGATGGTGGCCGGCGGATTCGGCGGAAAAGGCGGAGCAGCGGGCAGCGGAGGAAAGCAGGCTGGCAAAGGGTCGGGAAAGGGCGGGCCGGGAGGCAAAGCCGGTGGTGGAAAAGGAGGGAAGAAAAAGTGATGGGCAGCACAGGTGAGAACGGCTGCGAGGACAGACCAAAAGAAGCAAGCCAGAGAACCCGTTCTTTTATAGCATATCGCAACTGCGTAACAACAAAACCATGTGCCCCTCATGCAGCGGCAGGAGAGCAGGGGGGCTTGTCTGCCGTCCCCTCAGTTCGCTAAGAAAAACGTTTTCCGTTGGACAAAACACGGGGAGAGAACAAGCCAAGAACAAGAAAAACGAAGAGACACCAGCGCCACTCCTGCTCACATCTACCCCAGGACGGCCACGATCAGGGCCGAAACGCCCTCCTCCTCGCTGCGCACCGTCACCTTGGTGGTTACGCCCGTCTTGGACGAGTAGGCCATGCGGACGTTGGCGACGACGCGGCCGCCGTTGACCGTCTTGCCCAGCAGCTTCAGCGTGTGCGTGGTTTGGCTGAGGGCGATGTCGGTGCCTTCCAGCGGCTGCAGCGACAGCGTCTTGGTCAGCTGCTCTGTTGCGTCTATCGGGCCGTTGCGTTAGCGGGCATGGACCTTGACGGACATGCAGGAGGGGAACAAAGAAAAAAAAAATAAAACACACCTGCAATGCTCTTCACACCACTGAGCTGCAGTGTCTCTTCGGACTCCTCGCCTGACGCGCCAATCTGCTCCCACAGATGGCTGAAGTTGCTCGCAAAGGTTGGGATGACGTAGTCGCTTCCGACCAGCTCAAACTCGGACACCTCGTACTCGTCGTCATAGCCGCTGTCCTCGGGCACACCGACCGACGGGTCGATTTCCTTGGTGGTGAACTTGAGCAGGTTGGAAAAGGTGCTCGTCGGCAACGCGTCGGCGCCGCCGACCTTGCGGAAGGCCACGTAGACCTTGCCCGGCTCGTCCGTGGCCAGCTGCTCGATCGGCAGGATAAAGGCCTCCTCGAGCTCGTCCTCCTCGGACGGCGTGGCCACGACGATGACGTTTTCCAAGACGGTGTCGGGCAGCGTGTTCTTGACATCGTACTGCAGCACAATGTGCTCCTTGAAGATGTGCTTGACAACGCTCACGACGTACTCCGTTTCGGCTTCGGTCAGCTCGATGGGCGGCGACGACTTGAGCACCGCGCCAAAGTCCTTCATCTCCGGGATTTGGAGGAGCTCCTGGGCCTGCTTCTGGGCCTGGGCAGACGCGGAAGCAGCCGCTTCGGCGCCCGACGGGGCCGACGCGGCGGGGCCGATCTTGGGAGCCTTGAGGGTCGGGGCGGTGGCGGTCAGCTTCTTGGTGCGGTCCTCGGCATCGGCCTGCTCGCGCGTGACAACGGGGATTTTGGATATGTCGAATGGGGCCGCGAAGGTCTCCTTGTCGTCGGACGTGACGTAGGAAACGAGCTGGTGCTCGAAAAAGGACAGCGAGAACATGTTTTCTGAACACAAGAGTGAATTGATGCTCGTCGTTTTGGTCGAGGGCCTCTCCACCTACCATTTTTGACAAACCGGGCGGCCATCTCGTCTGGCTCGTTCATGAGGCGGAGGTTCAGGGTGGCGCGGTCACGGACCTCGTCGTCGACGTCGTCCAGACAGCGCGAGAGGAGCACCTCGACGCTCTTCTTCACCTCCGGGTCCTTCTGGCCGACGCCGAACTTGGCGAGGGCGGTGACGGCAGCAGCGCGCACAATGGCGTTTTCCAGGACGACGCGGTTGTAGATGTAGCGGATGTACTTTGTGGGCTGGGAGGTCTTGGGGCCCTCGATGCCGAGAAGATGGAGGATGCGGACGGCGAGCTTGGTGAACTCGCAGTCCTCGATAAACTCGCAGAGGTGGGCGAGGGCGTCCTCCTTGGAGTCGGGGACGAACTTGATGAGGTCGAACATGCTCTCGACGACGGCGCGCTTGAACTCGTAGCCGCCCTCGTCGCGGAGGATGCCGCTGAGGAAGCCGAGCATGCCGGCCTGCTTGCTGGGGAACTTGAGACACAGCGTGCGGATGGCCTCGACAATGGTAATCTTGAACTCGTCGGTGATCTCGGACATGAAGCCGCTGATCTGCTTCATGAGACGGTCGACGCTGGCCTCGTTGCCGGTCTTGAGCAGCGTGGTGATGGCAAAGGTGGCAATGGAGCGGTTGCTGTTGGAGATGAGCAGCTCAATGTCTGGGTTGCAGACGTGGACGGCCTGGGGCTTGAAGGAGGCGAAGTTGTGCAGGATGCGCAGGGCCGCAAACTTGGTGACGGCGCGGGGCGAGGTCAGGAAGAGCTGCAGGACGTGGACAGCCTGGGAGACCTCGGCGTCGGTGACGTCGCGCAGGTCGCAGATGGCCTTGGCGGCTTCAAAGTTGACCATCTCGCTCTTGTGGCGCAGCCAGCCGTCCAGCAGCTGGACCATGGAGGGCCGCAGGGTGGGGTCCTCTTCGGCGAGCTGGGCGGCGAGGCGGACGAGCAGGACCACGGCCGCCGGGCTCTTGACGGCGCCGGGGGCGCCAAACTGCTTCACCATTTTCACGAGGGCCATCTTGTCGTGCATGCGCATCTGGTAGAGCAGGCCGATGGCGTGGTACTGGGTCATCGTGGAGCTGCTGACGGGGGCGGCGGCGGCGGCGGAGAAGCCGAGCGAGAAGCCGCTGCCGGCCTTGGTGTTGGCGGCGGCCTCTTGGGTCTCGCTCTGCCAGCGGCGGACGACGTCGCGGGCGATGGGCAGCAGGTGGTAGGAGGAGATGAGGGCGGCTGACGACACGGAGGAGTTGCGGTCGACGATGGCGGTCTTGATGACGCGCTCGATGGACTGGACGGTGGTGGCGTCGATGATGCGGCAGAGGGCGCGGATGGCGTTGGGGCGGTAGACGAAGTCGCCGCTGCCGCCCGTGTCTTTCATGATGGTGCTGGTGACCATGATGATGTCGTCGGCGGAGTGCGCGAGCTCCTTGATGACCAGGTGGACCATCTGGCGGAGGCTGGCATCCTTGTTCTGGAACAGCTTGGAGATGCCAAAGAAGAGCTCCGTGGCCTCGGTGGTCGGGAAGCGCTCGCCGGTGTAGAGCAGCAGGGCGATCTTGGTCAGGAGGATGCGGCACTGGCGCGGCTGGATGGGTGACCTGTTAAAGAGGCGCGCTGCGGGAGCGGTTAGCAGCAGGCGGCAGGCCGCTGGGGAGCTGGGGAACAGGCTCCGGCCGTCGTGGCCCAACATGAAGCTATTCCCAGATCCGGCACAAACGAACCTTCCTGGAAGACCTGCGTGCGGTCGACGCGCACCAGGCTGCCGTCGGCATCCTCGTCCCTCTTGCCGTAGTTCATGGTGGGCGGCAGCACGGCGGCAATGGCTGGGACCGGTGGTGGTGGTGGCGGTGTTGGGTGGTGATGAAGCGAGCGGTGGACGGGGTTCGAGGGGGGCTGCGGATATCGCGACGTATGCCAAAATGCCCTTTGCCCCACAACACCCTGCGCGTGTGAATTTGGCACGTGTTTTATCACGTGTATCACGTGCCGTAAATTCTACAAAGTACACGTGACTGTACTCGCGTGGCTTTTGCGGCGCGCATCGCATCGCCCGGCCTCACCGTCTTTTGGTTTTTTTAAAATCTTTTCTTTGCTGGTGCATTCCCGCAGCAATAACAACGCGCGCAAACAGCATGCACTCTAGGCCCTCCAGCGATCGGACGTACTGCGAATGTATGCAGCGGATCTGTAGGGACTCCGAATCAAGAAAAACAATGGCCGAGAAGAAAGATCGCGGGACAGAAAATCAAACCAAGTAGCGCGGCAGAATGGCCGTCGGCCGCTCGTAAGAGGACGCGTGTTTCCACATCGCCGGCCAAAGAACATGGAGATCTGCTTTGCAATTACGCGCTGTGTCCTGCGGAAGCGGCGCGGTGCAGGAAAGGCTTGCTGCAGCGAGCGGGCGTCTTTGTGCGCGGCGCGGCGGCCACGGCCACTATATAGACAAACGGCAGCAGCAGGCTGTTCTTTGCCACGAGCGTCTTGTTTGCCTACAACGAAGGCTTTCCAGACGCTCTTCTGACATGCATCTACAGCCCTCTGCGTCCGCAAAAGTCCGGTTTCCTGCCGAGATGGCCGATGAAGCGCCGTGGGGCGAGCGCCCGTTCTCCGTGTTCGGCCGAAAGGACGGCCTCGTCTGCATCCACGGCGTCGTCCGGGCCATCGTGGCGGTCGGAAACACACAGGAACACGCCTTGAACTTTCTAGCTACGGTTTGCTGCGTTTCGGACGCGCTGTGCAGGTTCAGAGGGCACGGCGCCGCCTCGGCAGCCAGCCCGGCGTGCATCGCGTCGATCGTCTTTTGGCCTCGTTCTTTCGACGGTCTGCATCCGCCCACCGGCTTCTGTTCTGCACAGTCCTACCCAATGCAGACGCGCTGTGGCGAACCCGGACGGCTGAGAGGACAGGACCAAGCGGACAGGACCAAGCTGGCAGTCCTGAATATACACCGCCCCGCCCTCGCTTTCCGAAGCGGCTCGCGCTCACGATGGGCGAACGAGCGCCAGCCTCGGCCGCAGACGCTGCTCCAGCGTCTTGACCGCTACGCAAGATAGAGCTCCCATGCTCATGCCCATGCCACGCAGTCCTTCTATTGCGTTGCCTGTGTCCTCGGCGCTGCTCGGACTCGGACCGATGCTGTATAGGCGGCAGTCGGCCGTACTGCGAGCTTGCGGCCGAGTCACTTGTTTATCTCCACGCTCGCGTGACCGCAACTTGACTCGCCGCCACCTTGACGGCATGGTACCCGGCCGCGGCAGGACTATACATCAAAATCTGCCGACCGCATCCGCTGGGGAGGGCATATCGCGCGTCTATGGTCCTGCCAGCCTGGGCAGCTTTGTAACTGCCTGCGCTCCTCAGGTCACCCCTCCACCTGTCCCCATCACTACAGGCTCCAAAGACGGAAAACCCACTCGGTTATTTACGTCCGCTATTTCGCCGTCTCGCCGTCCTGCTTGTTTTGATTTTTTCCCAGTTTTTTTGCCTTCCCCAACAGAGCCTCTTCGCTCGCTTCCCAACCACAACCACCCTTCGTCAGTCGACCTTGTCGTTGTGCTCACTGCAACGCAACCTGGGCAGCCCAAGCACGCGTCTTTGCAACCGTTTCTTTTCAAAAAGCACAGCGGACTGCGTCCGGCTGCTGTTGTTGCGTGTGCCGCTGCATCCATCCCGTCGCCAGCCATCTCGGCCGTGTTGGTAAGTAGGGTCCTCGCACGTCTGCACCCCAAATCTGCGAGACCGGGTTGTTTTCTTTCTCGCATTTCTTGTTTATGCTCTCGTTATTTTGTTATTTGGCCTGTTCTTCTGTCGTAGCGGCCACAACCGCTCGCGGACGGCCGCTGGTTTTGTTTCATCTGGCCCAGCAGACGTTGCCACAGCTGCCACACGCCTCCACACACTCGCTGCATTCATCTGCACTGCTACAGTGGTCCTGTATCGGCAGCTCTGTGTGCGGAATTCTGGCGGGTACTGGCCAAAGAATCGAAAGAACACCGGGCGTGTCTTTTGATTGCGTGCTTTTCGCGTCTCTAGTTGTATTCCTTCCAACCTGTTGCCTCTGCCTTTCACCAGCACAGAACCAGCACAGCACCCAGCACTCTCTCTTGCCTTCCGAGACAGTACGAGCTCTTTACTGTTCCAGAGACATTGGTCTTTGTTTCTCTTGTTTTCTCTTCCTGGCATTTGTCGCGCCCGTCTGCGTTTTGTCGTCTTCAAACGCCTCTCTCTATCGTTGTTTTTCTTTGGCACATTTTCTTGATCTCCCTCCAGTATTTGCATCCATCACAAGAAAAGGCACACCATGGCTAACAACCGATTTTATAGGGAAGCGCGCTCGGTTTCCTTGCCGCGAGCCGGCAGAACAGACCTCGCACGAACTGCTCTGACGTCCGTCCTTTTTTTCTGCTCTCTCGAACAAAAAAGGGCCGGCGGCATCAGGAAGGAGCCAGGCTTCTTCTGCCTCAATACAAAGCAATCGGACCGGATCTAACAGCGAACCCGCTGCAACACGACTGGACGAGTGCGGTAGGCACACGGTGCTCAGAAACCATGGACTGGGAACAGGACAACCAGGAACGAGCGTTCCAGGAGCACGTCGATCGGGACACGCCCCTGCCGTCTGTCGAGCATGACAGTTCGGGGCCGGGCGAGCATATGGAAGACGAGGGCCGTTCGAGCTCAGATGGCAGCGACGAGCATCTTGCTTTTCTGCCGGATCAGTTCAAGACAGAGAAGCAGCGTGCCAAACAGGCCCGCAAGGCGCAGAAGAACAAGGCTGCCGAGGACGTCAACGGCCGTGCAGCTTCTCAGGCGGCTTCTTCTGCCCAGGCCGGAAGCGGCGCACTCAATCCCTCCTCACCGCCGTTTGTTCCCGCTGGCTGGGCCCAGCCCGGCTCTCGTTCGGCCGCCGCGGAGAGCGAGCCGCCGCCGGGCTCTGACACACGCGGTGCTGCTCGCACCACCCCGCCATGCGCGGACAGCACAGCGGCTCTGGCTCTTCTCAGTAGGGCCGCTGCCGAAATCGGGACTTCCGCGGATCACCGTGCCGAGCAAGGCCGCTCCCAGAACCACGGAGACGGTCTCGTTCACCCAGTTCCCATGGCTGGTCGGAGCCGGGCTTGTCCTCTCTTGGCCTGGGAGGAAGCTCTCGTCCCATCCTCTCTTGAAACCGACAATGTGATGGCGAACGCAAGCGTGGCCGCCGACAGCCGCTACACCTCTCAGGCGGGCAACCTCACTCAGGACAGTTTCGACGGCGATGCTAGGCATCTCCCGGCGGCTCTCCACGGCAACATGCAGATGATGCCGCGGTCGGAAACGGAGTCGAGCTCTTCAAGTGTGGCTCTTTCTGGGCCGTTCACGCCCTATGAGGCCAGCATGCGCGCGCCATCGGGCGACGGTGGCCTAGTGGCCTACCCGCAGATGACAGCAGGCCAGCAGCTGCACGCTCATTCGACTGGCTACATGCACCCGACCTCGCACACCTCGCACATTGGCGCTGAACCGCAGCCGTCGTATCAAGGACACGACGATGTGTTCACAGGCCCGCCAAACGTCCCGGTTGGGCGGCCTAGCTCGAACAGACACGCCGTGTTTGGACACGCGCCGGCGCCTGCGCATCTGCAAGCCCCCATTCCGTGGGCTGCTCCGGGCGGCCACGGCCACGGCCACGGCCACGGCCACGGCCACGGCGGCAGCGGACTCAGTGGTCCCTACAACGGCCAGACCAGTGCCTACAATTGGCAGGCCCCGGGCGCCACCAACACGGCCAGTGGCCAGGCCGGCGTCAGCAATGCCTACGCCTCCCAGGGCAACTTGCAGCGTCCCGCGGTTGCATACCACGAGCACCAGCCGGAGCACGGCTACCTGCAGCCACCCCAGCATTGGAGCACCCATCCGGATGCGAGGCAAGGGGCACCGTCGGCAATGCAGCAGCAAGCGCCGCTGCCGCTGCTGGCACCGCCGCAGCCGCCGCCGAGCATGCCGTCGTCGGCGGGCCAGAAGCGCACTGCGAGCACGTCCAACCTGGACCAGCACCAGGGCCGCACCCAGGACTTGGCCGCCGTGCCCGCCTCGATGCGTCTCCCGCAAGGCCTCCCTGTGGCTGCCGATCCATCCTCGCTGTTTGCGCGGCGGCAGCAAAAGTATCTGCAGCGCATGCAAGACTCCTCGGGTCCGCCGCGGGTCGAGCCCCCAAGCCAGCGTGGCCCGATGATCACCTCTGAATTTCCTGCCGCACGCTTCTACGCCACGGCCGCCGCGAACCAGCAGGAGCAGGCAGAACGAGAGGAGCAGCATTACCGGCAGCATCTGCAGCAGCTCCAGCAGGAGGTCCTGCAGCAGCACCAGGTAGTCGACACTTCGCCGCCCAGTCAGACCAACACCTCGACTTCGCAACCTCGTCCAGTGAACGGTCCGCGGATCCGGCAGCTGCCTCCCTACGCCAACCACCAGACCTATCTGGGCAGAATTCCCAACGATGCACAGAACTACTTGGCCTGGAGCAGCTCGTCGCGCAGCCATGACTGCCCGCCTCGCACTCGGCAGCCCGTTCAGTTTCCCGTCTCCAACGAGCGGTCCACGCTGATGGACACAGATCACGGCAGCAACATGATGACCGCCAACACCTCGGGCGAGCCGCGCATGACGCAGGCCTTGCCCCTCCCGATTGTCGCTGGTCCGTCCACCGAGAGGCGCAGCTACGCGGACGCGTCGCAGACTCTCCTGGACGGTCGGCTGGTGGGTTCGCCGACTGCAAATCCGCCCATTGGCAGCTTCTTTGAGGCCAATGTGCCGGGCTTCCGCACTTTTGACGCGCTGAACCGGGCCGAGCAGCAGCTCATCGACCCGCGCCTGCTCGAGCGCCGCCCTGAGACGCCGGAGCAGCCAGCCGCAGAGCGCCGCCACGGCGCGTCTGCTGCCCAACCACCGCGCCCGCCTTCTGGGGCCCAGCAGTGTACGAACAGCGTGCCCCACGACCAGGGCCGCGAATTCTACCTTAAGGTAGCCCGGCGCCGGCTGCAGGCTGACGCCGAGTCGTCGGCTAGCAGCCGGCGCCGGGTCAGCCGGGCCCCGGGGACCGGGGCCAACGCGGATGGCACATCACTCAGCGAAGTTGACGAAATGTTCGACACGGTTGGTTTTTCTTCTTTCGTCTTGTACTGCACTTGTTGTTAATTTCGTCGCTGTACGAGTCCTTGCTAACGCACCTTTTTCTTGTTTCAGGAACTTTTTCTCGGAGCGGGAACCCACACTGAGAACAGCCCCGACAGCCCCGACAGCGAGGCCGAGGACGACGCGAGCAATTCCGAATAAGAAGGATTCGACAAGACATCGACGAACAGAAGAAAGGGTCGACTCGCCCGATTGAAGACATCACTGCATTGCTGCGCGGAAATCAGTGTCCTATTTTTGACACCTGCATCCATCCTTTCGACCCAACCGGGCAAATAATCCAAAATCCCAAAAAAAAGTCGAAAACCGGAAAAAACGAAAAAAAAGGAGGGGAGACGGGTGCGAGGACAAGAGGGGAGGAGTGCCTCCAGCTAATTGGGATTGCCATCAGTCGTCTGTACGGCGACTTGCACAGCAGAGGAGGATATGCGGGCGCCGAGTCTTATCCTTGATCCGAGGGATAGGACGACAAGCAAACAGCCTGGACCCTTCGCCATGATTATTTTTTGTTTGTTGTGTTTTTTCTCTTCTTTCTTTATTATTTTTTTTTTCCCTTCTCGTTTCTGCTTTTCTCCCATCTCCAGCGTCGTCGCGACGGCTGCATAATTTTCGTTTCCCTTTCAAGATGTTTTAGTTGTTCGTCGGCAACAAGTGCGCTTGGTGAGCAAAGTCGAGGATATCCCAGACAGAGTAAGCTTGGCGGGACACGCAGCAGGAGAGGACTGACACACGATGTTGTTGTCTTGCTCTTTCTTCTGACCCCCCCTACACACCCTGTGCACTTTCCTACAGCAGCCGTCAAAGAGTCAGGGCAGTGCAAGTCAACAGTATCAGTTTGTCTACCGAGTCGAAGCAACAAAATATATGCTCTTAACCAAGGAAAGACAGGTCCTCGAAAGACGCCTGCCCTCATGAACGTGTGCATCATCGTGGCAACTACAGACCATTTACCATGTTGAAAGGCGTTCTGTTGAATTCTTATAACGCTGGTTGCTGGCCTGTCTGCCCTATGGCACCCACAGCTGCTTCGCATGTATTCCTGTCCGACCACAGCCACATCATCTCAGGCCCCGAAGAAACTCTAGAAAGTAGAACAAACAGCCCTTTTCCACATTCCATATCGTGGTCCAACGCAGCTATAGAAGCAGGAAAACGGCAACGGGACAGAGACCATGTATGAATGATAACATGCAAAGAGGTATTTTTATCCCGGCCCAATAGACATAGATACCCTACCCTCTCCCCGAAAGAAGTGAAAAGAAAAGATATCGACAAAAAAAGGGAGAAGTGAGCAAAGAGCCCAGAAGCTCTGTGAAAGAGAGCTGCAGAAAGCAAGCGCCTTGGGAAGATAAGACAAGGATAAGAAGTGCGGAAGAAAACCAACAGAAAGAAAAAGAAAAGGGAGATTACCAGACAACCAGACCGGTTGCAAATTGATTGAAAAGACCCCGTTTACAAGGCCGGGTATGCACTGCCAGGAATCATACCGCTGCTGCCACCACCGAGGGTGCCGCCCATGTTCCCTCCGCCGGGTCCACCGGGTGGCCGCCGGTTTCCTAACGGCAGAGAGAAATCCGGATTGCTGTTCAGCAGCGCCTCGTTAGGGTCGCGGACGGGGCGGCGCGGAACCAGCTGGCCAGGACCCATGCTCCCTCCCCCACCGGCGCTATAGCCCGGCATGAGATTGTTCGCTGGCGGGTTCCAGCGGGGGTTGATGCCGCGCTGGGAGATGGACGTGAAGTTGGACCGCTCCGACTCGGCCGGACTGCGCGAGCCCTGGGGAATCTCGTCGTAGGGGGTGTTTGATATTGCCAGCGGAGGCAGGTCTTGGTGAGGCAGCGGCTGGTCAGGCAAGTGCGGGAGGGTGCTGCTGTCGCGTGGTTCGGCAAAGCGCGGGTCGACGTCCTCAATGTACGCCTCTGAGGCGGCTGGTCGCCGCGCGCCATCCGGAACGCCCCGCTCGGGTGTCCCACGTGGCGGCGTGTTGGCGGCACTGCCCTGTGTATTCCAAGCAGCGCGCGGGGGCACGTAATGACTGCTGCAGACAGTTAGCCGCCGATGCTCGCAAGAAGGAGGGCATGCCAGGGAAAACATGCCAGGGAAAACCTACCCGTCTGTTTCGTCGTCAAGCTCAGAGATGGCACCCGAAGTCCGGCCCTGCTGCAAGCCAACCATGCCGGCAATGTCGTCGTCGGCCTCGACAAAGCGGCTGTGCTGTTGCCGCTGTTGGGACTGGACGGGCGCGGCATCCATCTCAATAGCTCGGCGCATGGGGCTTCCCGAGACCAGGTCGTCGCTCATGCCCGGCAACGGTGGCGGAGACTCGGCACGAGGCAGGTCGGCGGATGCCGTGCTCTCGTGGCGATAGGGTTCATAGCCCTGGCCGCCAGCCGGCCCCAGGGGGCCGTCGTTTAGGCTCGACGCGGACGCCTCTCCATAGTAGGGATTGGGTGCGGGGCCAGCCAGAGTGGGCGAGGGCCCCCGCATGCCGCCATACGGACCCGGCTGGTCGAAGCGGTAGCCTGGCGGGGGGCCGCGACCGCGGCCCGGGCCTGGGCCCGGGCCAGGATAGCCTCCGCGCCCTCCATACCCTCCTCTGCCGCGGCTGTTTGGTGGGGGGGCGAGGCCGCCATAGCCATCACGTCCCGGTGGCGGCGGGCCATAGCCGCCTCTTCCACCCATGGCCGGCGGCGGGCCGTAGCCGCCACGGCCAGGGGGACCGTATGGGCCTGGGCCTGGGCCGAAGCCGCGGCCGCCGCCTCGGTAGCCGGGACCCGGGCCGCCGCCACGGCCGCGCGGCGGCATGTTGTTCATCCTCTCAAAAGACGGGCCCCGGCGCATGCCGTATCCTTCAGGAGCGGGGCTCCCTGCGCTTCCGTAGGGCAGCACGTTGCCATAGGCGTCGCGCTGGGTGGAAGGCGGCTGGTTGGACCGCTGCGTGACCACGGGGCCAGCGGCAGCGCCGGACATGATCATGCCATCCGGGCCGGCGCCCCCGTAGGGGTCCCGCAGGGGCGGCTGCTGGGAATAGCGGTTGGAGATCTGCTCGGGCTGGGACGTGAGAGGGATCTGCTCTTCGCTGGTGGTGGCGTCCTTCTTCTCGAAGGAGCCGCCGGTGCTGCCGGGGCCGCCGAGCTGGGGAAGGACCGGCTGCCTCGGGGCAGAGGGGGGTGAGTCGGACAAGACGGTCAGGGCGCCGTCGCCGGCGGTGGAGGCGGCGGCGTTCTGGGCCTGGCGGTTGTAGTAGTTCTCGCCGCTCATCTCGGCGTTGGCGGCAATGCGGCGCTGGCGCGACTTGCGGCTGACGAGGGTGCGGCGCATGGCACAGGCGACGATGCTGCTCAGGCCGATGAGGATGACGGCGGCCAGGACGATGAACGAGCCCCAGGCCATGTGGGGCACGAACAGCAGCACGTCGATGAGGAAGGCCAGCAGAGCGGCGAGGAAGGTGAAGATGCTGATGATGAAGACGAAGAGGAGGTAGCGGACGGAGTGGGAGGCGGAATGGAAGTGGGCGGCGACGGCCAGCCCAAGCATGATCAAGGTCAGCAGCGCGGCAATGGGGTGCAGGACGAGGATGGTGGACAGGGTGGTGCGCGTCGAGGTCGGGAGGTCGAAGGTGGCCGAGTCGGAGGCGGAGAAGAGCGAAGCTAGAGAGAGACAGGGTGAGCACGACAACGCGCAGGCCGGGCCGACGACGGAGCGCATCTCTTACTTGTATCGTAGCCCAGCTCGATGCTGGAGCAGGTGCCGTCGGCTTTGCAGAAGCCGAAGACGCCAAAGTTTATGTTGTCAAAGGAGCCGAGCGGGATGCCCTTGATGATCGGCGTGGACAGCACGGAGAGCAGAAGGAGGGCGAAGGCGGCGAAGAGCATCACCGCCAACGGCGTGGCGGGCCGGAGCATCGCGACGGACGAGCGCGGCCGGCGAGCCGCAGGACCGAGGGGTGTGCGGGGAGAAGGCGAGGAAGGCGAGGGCGAGAGGAAGCGAGACCCCTTGGAGAGGGGGGCGCAGTGCGCGAAGCTGAGCCGCGGCTTTGTGCTGCCTGCTCCGTCGGTCTGGCGTTTTTCTTTATCGGCTCAGTCGTCGGACGAGGGCAATTGGCGGCGGCGGCGGGTGTCGACGGAGGACGGCGGCGGCATCGGCGAGGAACGGCGGTGATTGTGCGCGGCGCAGACGGGAGGCTGGCGAGAGAGAGAGAACGAGCGTCGTGCGAATGGAGAGGAGGAGGAGGAGGAGGAGAAGGAGAGTGAGAAGGCCGGAGTAAGGCGACGGAAAGCAGCCGATCGCGACGTGAGGGAGGAAACGGCGCCACCAACGATCGGACGGCGAGGCGACGAGATAAGGCGGCGAGCCAGGCGCAGTTGGCAGCGACGGGCCCAGTAAGCGAAGACGAGGAAGAGATTAGACGGAGGGACGCCGGCCGCAAAGGGCAAACGACAGACGCGAGGCGGCCGATCTCGCCAGCCCTGCTTGCTGGCTTTATCTCCTTTTGTGCTGGGGCCGAGTCACTGGCGGCGGCGGCGGCGGCGGCGAACGGCGCCACTGGTGAGGCTGCTGGGCATGGAGCGCAGGCTGTCGCGATGCACGGTGGCGCGGCGATGGGCAGCGGAGGGCGAAGAGGACAAAAACGAAGCGGCCAAAAAAAGACAAGAGGGAGGGAGGCCCGGATGCGAACAGATGCCGCAAGAACGGGCAAGATCAGGCAATCGCGAGGCGACAATCTACTCCACGGCGGAAACAGGCAGGGAAGGGGCGGGCGAGAACAGCAAAAGGGGTGGGTGGGAGCGAGGGCGTGCCGCTTTGCGCAATGGGGAAGGAGAGGGAGCCAGCCTGGACAGGGTAAGGATGGGCCATGGTCACGACGACTACGGAGTAGTTGAATATTTAGTCCGCACCGCTACTGGCGTAGCGCCACCTGTGGCTTGCACTTTCTTGTTGTTGTTGTATTGGAGTGGAAGGCTGTGCCTGGGCTAGGGCGACGAGCCCCACAACTAAGCGGGCGGTGCTCGGTGGCGAGCGAGAGCATGACGAGGACGACGAGGACGAAGAGGACGGTACCGACATGCACAAGGACTCCGTACAGGTACGGAGTAATACTTTGAGAGCGGCCAGACAAACCCGAAGCAGAGGGTAGCGCCGGGGCGCATGGCTGGCGGCAGACCAGGTGGCCAGGCCTGGTTGCAGGCTGGTGGGCGGCCCAGGCCATGGATAAGCCCAAAGATAGGCCCCAGGGTAGGCCCCGGGCCCGTTTCCGCAGCGCGTGGCAGAGGGCACGGCCGCGGTGCTCGATCGGGCGACGTGCAGCTGCTGGACGGCCCGACGGCGAGCGCAAGCGAAGACCGGCGTACGAGGCGGGACTCCGTACGCCGTAGTCTGTAAGCACGATCCGTATGCTTGTGCTTGCAGAAGAAAACACGAGCTGCGCCTGGCTGCGGATGGCTGCCGCTGTGCTTACTCCGTATGCTTATTGGAAACGGAGGACCCATCTGGCCGTCTGCGACACGTCCTCGCGCCCGAGACCGTCGCGAAACCATCCGCCACGAAACCGCCGCCCGCCCGCTGGCTGGCCACCCTCGTCCCTCGTCCCGGCCAAGCCCACTTTGTCCTCCCTGTTCATCTCGCTGCACCGCCGTGGCCCATATTTGTGCGGGAAGCAGATGAGTGCCGTGTGTGGGAGTATGTACCAGCACCGCGCCGCTACAACTACAAATACAATCCAGGTATATTACGTACAACTACGTACAATTGCGTCTTACGTGTTCCGCGGGGCCGTCTCCATCTCCTGCGACAAACATCTCCAAGCGTTTGCCGCTGTTTTGTCGAGCCCGTTTTGTCTCGTCATAAAAATAACACCATCGTAGCCTTTTGTCACGTGATATACTTCGCACCGCAGTCCGAGGCAGCTGTTCCATCGCCGGCCCGTGCTCGAGCTTCGGACATGCGCCGGCAATGGTCAGGTACGACTGGGAACTGGAGTGTCCCAGAGAGTCTGTTTGGGCCGCCGACACGGCCGGTGCCGCGGTGAACACGGACGCCTTCCGACGTCGATGCCAGGATCCGGAACAAAGAGACGCACAAGCCGGGCACCTGCTCTTCGTCTCGGGCAGGATGTCTGTCCATGAACGGCGAGAGTATGCTCTGGTCTTTGTCTGCTGTTCATTGCTCTTCCCTGGACGCCGCCGCCGCCTTTGTTGGGCCTCTTGCAGCCGGTCGCCGCTTTGGACCATGCCTTTGTCCGCGACAAGAAAGAATGGCCGCATCAGGTGCCGGCACAGACATGCTCGTTCATTTCGCGTTATATATAACCACGGCGTTGGCTCTGTTTTGGTGTTTTTTGTTCTGGGCAGGCCAAAACACGCACGCTTCTGCCACTGTGCCTCGACCGGGTCGGGACGTGCCTGTTTCCTTTCCAACGCCTGCTCGGAGTCTTGATCGTCGGGGATTCTGTTCACGGAGTTCTTTTGGTATTTGCATTTGCCGGGGCGTTTTTCTTTTTTTCTTTTTTTTCTTGTTCTTGCATGTTCGGGCCCTCTTGTGAGGGTGACACGCGAACGGACAGCAGCGTCAGCATCGCCACCGCCATGCCGGGACCATCTTCTCTTTCTCAGTCTGCGACTGGGTACGCCAGGGCCGATGATGATCAGCAAATGCCGTCTAGTGCGCGGCCTCGGCAGGGCGCGGCCCTGCTCCGTCGCCGCCGCCAGGGCCAGGCCAAGGCCCGGTCTCCTGGCATGGCCAAGTCGGCCGTCGTGGTGGAGGGCAGCACCAGTGGCACCGACGGGGACGACCATTCCGTTCTCGTGGAGCTGCAATCGTTCCCGCCCTTCCGTGACAGCCACTCGCTGTGGCGGCGTTCCGGAGACGCCCTGGCCCGTGTCGTGAGCTTTGTCCGCAGCAGCACCACATCCCTGCTGCGGCCGTCGCCTCGGGCCGAGCGGCGCGGTGCCGACGCCTTGCTGTCGTCCTACCAGGCGACGGCCGGGCAGCTGTCGCTCGTTGACCTGGCTCTGCAGATCACCGTCGACAAAGACGACTACAACGACTACGTCTATGCCATACGCCTGCCGACTCCCGAGCCTGGCGTCTAGGCCGAGCTCTTGGTCTCTTGCGTTGTCTTCGACCCGTGCGCTGTTCGCCGGCTGGCCAGCAACAGCAGAACGGTCGTTTCTTGTGCTTTTCAGTGCGGTATACGGTAAGGACGATATAACGAAAGCGGCATGTAGGTCACAGGCATCCCTCTCTTTGAATCACACATTTCTTTTTTTTTTCTTTTTTTTTTTTTTTTTCCCCTTTTGCAAAGTGAATTCTGCGCCTGCCTACACAAAACTGTGAACCGGGTTATATGGTGCCTGTAAATACATTGCTCGTAAAAGCTTCTCTTCTTTCCTCTCCTCCCTGAGATCTCACGCCGTGTCCAGGACAATGACTTCGGCCTCGGCGCTGCCGATGCTCTCGACCGTCAGCTTGTCGCCCGCGTTGACCTTGTCCACAAACGCGCCATCGCCCTCCTCCAAGATGGCGTCGTCACGCCCGTCGAGCCGGATGCGCGCGCCGTCACCGCCACTGCCGCCCTTCTTGTGTCGGGTCGTCATCGGCAGGTGCACAAACACCTTGCGCTTGTTGCTCGCCGTCACCGCGCCGGGCTGGCCGAGCCCGACTGTCCACGACGCCGTCTTCTGGGGTGCCAGCAGCGTCGCGCCCATGCCAAAGTCGGCGTGGATGGGGATCGTGCCGGGCAGCTTGGGCGTGGCCTCGGCCTCCTGCGCCCGGGTCGCGTCGGCACCGGCCGCGAGCGGGCTCAGAATGGGCACAAACGTTCCCTGGTCCGCGGCCGCGCGCTTCGCCTCGTCCGAAAAATGCGCCGTGTGGTACGTCGGCGGCAGGCCGCGCTTCCAGGGCACCGCCCAGATCTGCAAGAAGTGCACCGGGTCCGTATCGTGCTCGTTGTACTCGCTGTGCGCGATGCCCGTGCCGCCCGTTGTGAACTGCACGTCGCCACGCCGCACGCGGTAGAACTGGTCCGCGTTGACGCCCGCTTCCTGGCCCTTCTTCACCATGGAGTCGCGGTGCGTCAGCTCGCCGCTGATCACGTAGCTGAAGATCTCGTAGTCGCGGTGCGGGTGCGTCGGGAAGCCCGACTGCGGCTGCACGCGGTCCTCGTTTAGCACGCGCAGCGACCCAAACCCGTTGTACTGCGGGTTGTACCAGCCCGCAAACGAGAACGAGTGGTACGTGTTCAGCCAGCCGTGGTCCGAGTGCCCGCGCGTCGCCGACCGGTGCGGCTGGATCGTCGCCGTGGACGGCAAGCGGCGCGCCGTCGCCGCCGCCTTGGCCACTGTTGCGGCCACCTTGGTGCTCATGTCCGTCATGAATGCTGCTGGGGTCTCTGGAGAGTTTTGCGTGTGTTGGTGAATGCGAGTCAAGGTTTGGTTGTTCTGTTCAGAGCTGCAAACGATCGGAAAGCCGTTGACGGGCCACTCTTATATAGCGTGCGTAGCCTCGTCGAGAGTCACCGAGAAGATGCTCGTCGTGCAGAGGCTCGGCAATGCATCGGTCAGCCCCAGCAGCTCTCATTAGTCGATGATGACAATTTAGCGCTGGCTGCACGCCAAATCTGCGCGGCCGGCCGAGCTAGAATGGTCTACGTCTATTACTTGATGCTGACCTCGATTGCTCAAAATTTGAATAAGCCGGTTTCCTAGCTTGCCATTGGTGGGTGCTCTACTCTAATCACGTGACATGCCACGGGACAAGGCGCAGCTCATACTGCAAACCGAAACTGTCGATGTGTGTATGCATTATGTCTATCCTGCTAGACAGTGACATGGGAGAAGAGACGCGACGATAAAACCAGAAGCGTGACGAAACAGGATGCCCAAAGAAACGGATATGCCAGACCAACGCCGCAATGAAAACATGGGGAAGAAACGGAAGCGCCAGAAAACCAATGCATCCAATGCTAGATGTGTCTGAAGAGGAGTGCGAAGCAAGACGGTAGGCAACTCATGTGCGCCATCCGCACCTGGCCTACACCGTGCCGTATGGTGCAACCGGATCGCCGTTGGCAGCTGGGAGGGCGGCGGGCTTGTGGACCGTCCGCTTGGGCGCATACAGGCGGAACTGGAAGAAGATGATGAGGTCTTCGACAATGGTGCCCAGCGAGCCGAGAAGCCAGGGCAGAGCCTTGAGCAGGTATTTGCCGTCCTGGGAGTAGGCCACCAGGCTTGCTCCGTAGGTGAAGTTGCCCGTGAGAGAGAGCAGGAAGAAGAGCAGAGCAAGACCTAGGGAAGGAGGAGAGTTAGCAAGGTCTGGGGCTGCCGGCCGTGCCCGAGGCGAGCGGGCCGAGTCTTGGGAGACGCACCTTCGCAGGACTTTTCGCGCCAGTTCTTGATAATCTGTGGGACGCGGGCACACAGATAGCAGATCGCACTGAAATAGCCCAGAGCCATGCCGAAACTGGTGTGGAGGCTGTCCGACGCGGCCAGTGACGGGCCGTCGTCGCCACCCCCGCCGCCCACGGGGTCGGGCTCGTCCCAGGCACCAATGCGGTACGATGCTAGGTAGCCCGCGATGCCGACGGCCCACACAGCCAATAGGCTGAGTGCATTATGCAGCCACGGGTTGCTGTCGGGAGTCTCGTCCTCGCCGGTGATCATGCGGCGCAGGGGGTCCAAGTTCGACTCGGAGCGATGGGTCGAGCGGCGGCGGTGCGACCCGGGCAGGCCAAGACTCGAGCTGCGGCGGCGGGCCAGCAGAGGGCTGTCGTCCTCGTCGTCCTGGAAAACCTCGTTGTCTGCGTTCTCGTCGACGTGCCCAGCAACCGCAGTGGACGAGCTGCGTCGACGGGAGCGACCTTGGCGCAGGAGGCGGTCGTGGCGGGCCGTCTTCGCGTTGTAATAGAGGCACTGGGCAATGAGAACCACGTCGGCCACGCAGAAGTAGCTGGCGAGGGCAATGGCCGTGGGTGCAAGGTCGGTCCAGAGCGCGCCTAAATATAGACAAAGCAGCCGCGCGTCAGCAAAGGAGGCAAGCACGGCAGAAAAGAGGGGAGACGCACCGGACAGGTTTGTTATGTCACCAAGCAGCCAGACGAAGAGAAAGGCCATGGACAAGCCCTCGGCGCTCTGGCTCTTGTAGTTCTGAATGAGTTGGGGCATCTGGAGCAAGAGTGGAAAAAAACCGAGTCAGCCACGAGCAGCGTTGCGTCTCCCAACCCTCGGGTGGGCACCAACCAAGAGACAGATCCATGCTGTCAAGCTCACGCTGCCGAAGATGCCAGAGAGCGTGTCTGAGAGCGAGGGTTCGGCCGGTGCGCTGGCGCCGTGGAAGGCGGCAGCAGCGACAGCGGCGGACCGCGCAGCGACCGTGGCAGCGGCCGACAGGCGAAAGGCCACCATGGCAGAAGGCGGCCAGAACGAAAAGGACGGACTTGGTCGGGACGAGACAAGACGACGGGAACGACGACCGAAAACCGAAGAACAAAACCGGCTCGAGCAAGTTTCGAAACAACGGCAGCTCGGCGACGGCCTCCAAAAAATATGAGTGGTAGTGATGGAGATGAGAAGATAGCACAGTCAGGCCGCGGTCGCTTGGTGTGCAAGCAATTGGGCGAGGACCAAGGCGGCCAGCAGGAAGAGCATGCGAGCTTTCCCGAGTTGTGTCCCCCTCAGCTGAGAAGAGGAAGAAACGAGACTGAAGACTGGAGGTGGCGATGGAGCCAAGGCGCGAAGATAAGAGATAAGAGATTGAGGAGTCACACCTGCACAGTGCCGCGGTGCAGCTGGCCGGCAGGCCAGGCCACAGGGTCTGCAAAAAGTACGTCACGGGAAGGGCCGTGGTGAGCTCCCACCCACCCTTATCGGCGCGCGGGCGAGTCGCCCAAAGCACGCGTGAGCTGCCCAGTTCGGGCAGGCGCACACAGTACGACACGTATGCATCCGCACGTGGTTAGTGCAGCCAGGCCGCTGATTCGCCCGGCGGCTGGCGTTTCAGCTGGGGCGGGGGTTCCTCTAGCAACTGCGATAACGAAGGGCGTTGAGGAAGGCGCCAATGGCAGCCCGCGCGAGTGGCCGAAGACGGCGCTTCTGCGACAGCTCCTGCGCAGCAGAGCTTACAGTAAGATACTTTGTATTGTGGATAGTTTGCATGCGCCGACGGCAGGCGCGTCCAGAAACAAAAGACCGCACCACCTTGAGCTCGTGCCTGCTGTTTCGGTCTGGTGCTTTCGATTAGCAAGCGGGCCAAACAAGCGTCGTCTTCCTCTCTCCTAGCAGACCCCACGATACAGCCAACATCTCTACCGCGAACCTACGAGCACGCTTGGCGGACCGCCGCTGCGACCTCGACACAGTCCCTGTTTCTGTTTCACCTCCTCTCCAGCTATGAAGCTGCTTGCGCCGCTCATTGCGGGTGCCGCCGTGCTGCCCAGCGCCGCCGCTTGGGGAGGTACGTTGGGGGGAGGATAAAGATGACGAGGGAACGAGAACATGAGAACGAGGACGGGTGAGGGAGGACCGTGACGGACATTGGCTGACCGGTGGCCGTCTCTAGGCTTTGGACACATCACGGTGGCCTACATTGCCAGCAGTTTCGTCAACGACCAGACGGCGACGTACTTCCAGACGCTGCTGCGCAACCAGTCGGACGACTACCTGGCGGGCGTGGCCACCTGGGCAGACAGCATCCGCTACACCAAATGGGGCCATTTCTCGGGGCCGTTCCACTTCATCGACGCCAAGGACAACCCGCCGACCAGCTGCGGCATCGACATGGAGCGCGACTGCAAGAGCGTGGGCTGCGTGATCACGGCGCTGCAGAACTACACGTCGCGGTTGATTGACGCGGACGGCGCGCTGGCGCCCATGGACCACGAGCAGGCGGCCAAGTTCGTGGTGCACTTTGTCGGCGACATCCACCAGCCGCTGCACACGGAAGATGTGGCGCGGGGCGGCAACGGCATCCACGTGCGGTTCGACGGCCGGCCCTTCAACCTGCACCACGTCTGGGACACGAGCATCGCGGAGAAGGTGGTCGGTGGCGTGCGAGGCGCGCCCTACGACGAGGCGCGCCAGTTTGCCGGCCAGCTGGTAGACGCCATCCGCGGCGGCCGCTTCCAGGCCGAGAGCAAGGACTGGCTGAAGGGCATCGACCTCGACAACATTGAGGCAACGGCGCTGCTCTGGGCACGCGAGAGCAATGCCTATGTCTGCACACACGGTAGGGTGTTCTGCCCAGCCTGGAGCTGTGCCTCTCGTCTTCTGTCGTCGCTCGTCTTTGCTGACTCTCTTCGTTTGCAGTCCTGCCCCAGGGCCCGGCAGCCATTGCCGGCCAAGAGCTGGGCACCAGCTACTACACCGATGCGGCGCCGGTGGTCGAGGTCCAGCTCGCGCGGGCCGGCTACCGACTCGCTGCCTGGCTCGACCAGATTGCCGCCAAGATCAGCGCAAACACGGCTAAGGAGCTGTGAGGACGAGAGTCTGCTGCTGTCTTGTGCGGCGGTGCTTGCCCCCGGGCGAATGGGCTGAAATGGTGGACGACGATCCTGTACTCGGTACGGGGTTCAACGGCGCAGCTCACGGAAGGTACTCCGTACAGAGTCGTTGTGCTTGGCTGCGCAGTTGGCGAGCGATCCATAGGCTCGAGGTTCAAAATGCCAGCAGCGAGGCCGTTGCAGCATGCCGCTGCTGCCAGCGCCTCGCTCCCAGAACAGAGCCAGAGCAACCGATCGCCGCGCTGATCGACCGTACGACATTGCTCCATACAATACACAATGTACTCGCAGCGATCACATCAGACGAACAGACTCCGTGCTACGTACCGTTGGCGTACGGAGTAGACAATTTACTGACCTAAAAGATGCCTCGAATTACCCGCTGGCGGTGATCTCGGCACGGGGAAGCCGGAGTCCGGGCCTTTCCGCACAGGAGAGCAACGCTCCCTACATGCATATACAGCTACTTGTACTCCGTATGGCCATCCTTTGTCAGACGATCAGAAGATCGGAGACGGGACACTGGCAGCAGGAAGGAGATTGCATGGGGCGGCAACAATGGGAGGCAGGGGCTCCAGGGAGACGGGCAAGGGGTGCTGTCTGATGTCGACGTTTTGGCTGCACAGTACACCCCCGTGGAGACTGCAGAAAACGACACAACACAACTACGGGCTCCGACGTGCTCCGCAGAGGAGGCCAACAAGCAGTCTCGGTCGTCCCGGACGGCGGCCTGGAAGCCTGCTGTTCGGTCGACCGACGGAGAGCTGGCAGCCAGCCGATCGTGCAGGTGAGCGTTGGCGGCTCGCGCCACCAGACGGCAAGACGCCAGAAGAGTGACACGAGCGGCTTCCGTTCGACTCGCTGGCCAGCCAGCCAGCACACTGAGCACTGAGCACTGAGTCGTTGCACAGCAATTGCAGACGAGTCCTCCTGTCACTCCCTATCCCGAATCCCCCCCCCCTCCCCCTCCCCGGCCCCCCTCAGCGCTTCCTTCGCTCTCGTATCCACAATCTCTGGTCGAACGTGTCTCATCGCCGCTTGGGGTGCGAAACCCAGCGCGCCCAGGGCCCTGGCCTTCCGCCGGCCGCACGAGGAGCGCCTTTTCCCCTGATCTCCGCAGCGAGGCGCGACCAGCCAATCATCGCTTGCTGTGGATTAAAGTAGTGGGGCCCGTTGAGCGCCCGCCCCTTGACCAGCTCCACAGAGCAGCAACCTCTGACGTTGGAAGCCGCATCGCCGTCAAGCGAAAACATGGCGCCTCCAGGACCCTGCCCACGCAGGCCTGCCCCGGCCGGCAGGGATTGTTTAGACGACGGGCGAGACGACGGGCGGTGACGCTGGCCCGACGCTCGTGGCGCAGGCGCTCGTATCTGCTTAGGGGGCGTCTGTCTGTGCGGAAAAGCTCGTCTAGCTGGTGATCGCCATAGGAGGCACATCTTTGTCGCTCATTTCCGCCGGTGGACTTGCCCTTATGCCTTGTTGGCTGGGCACCTTGGTCACTCCGTTCTCATTTCACAGAGTGCGTCCGTCCCAGGTTGAGGTTGAGCCAAGGCCGCCCGCTTCGTCTCGGGCCGCCGCCGCCGTCGTCCCATACTTTCTTCCGTCCCTTCTCGCCTCCCAATCCGACTGCAGATAGAGTAACACAGCGCAAGGAGTGGCCAGAGTACGGGGGTACAAGTAGGCGCGGAGCGCGCTTGCAGAGCAGGACTCCGTGCTCGTCTAGGTCCGGCTGCACAACCATGCCCCTGTTCCACAACCCTTGGGGCCCAGGCTGCGAACGACTGGGGCTTGCCGGCCTCGAAGCATGAGATGGAGGCTACCCGCACGCAGAATATGCTTACTCCGTAGTCTCTTCTCATCTTTTCCCCTGCCTCCTGTCTCTGCTCTAGTGCTGTTTTGCCTGTTCTCCTGGGAGGTCTCAGGTTTCCATCCCGGCCGCCTGTCACCAACCCCTGCACAACCTTGTTGATAGGCCACCGGTGTCTCTTCTCTGGCGCGGCGTGGGCCTTGCGCCGCGGATCGACCTGCATGGCCCCGGTACGGAGGAGCCTTCCGCGGACACCGCTCTGGCTTGTCCCGCTCGTCATGATGGCTTCTCCCCAGGCGCCTCGTATTTGTCGAGTCAAGCTTGCCCGGGGCCCCCACCCCCTTCTCCTGGTGCCGCCGTCAGACGCGGCTTTGCAACGCCGTCCCCCGTCGTCGACGCCGAGCCTCCCTCCCTCGGGCCTCCGCATATATAGGACCAAGTCTTGGCTTTTTTTCCTCCTCTCTCTTTTTTAGTTTTTGTCACCGAAAAGAAAAGGCTCGCTGCAAGTTTCGTTCGTTTTCCTTGTCTTTTTCCTTCGTTTTCTTCTTGTACTTTCTTTCTATCCGAACTGCTGGGCTGTGTTCCATTCTTTCACTCTTTTTGATCTGGTATCAACTCGACAAGCAAGCTGTTGGGTTGTCCTTTCTGACTGGCTCATCACCGATCCACGTCTCGACATTCTTTCCCTCTTCCTTCTCTGGTCTGGAACCACCCTTTTCTTTCACTTGCTCTTTGTCTGCTCTCGTTTGCCTCTCGTCCGGCTCTTCTACCATCCGTCACCATCCCCGTTGCACCAAAGCAAACACAGGACAGAAACGCCTTTTCTTTCAACATGCTCGTCAAGTCTGGGCTCGTTGCCCTTGGCAGCTTCGTTGCCCTCGCTCAGGCCACGGCCATCAAGCGGACGCCCACCGAAGACAAGCTCGGACCGCTCGGCAAGCGTGCCAGCAACACGTGTCTAAACGCCAATGCTGTCCAGACGGGCAGCTTTGTCACGGGCCAACAGAACGATGTGCCGGCGGCCGGCCAGTCCAACTCGGCGACGTGAGTGGCGTGTTTTCCTGTCTCCTCTCCCTCCCAGGACGGCGTCTTAACGTGGGGACAGGGACACGGCCAACTTCATCAACTTCTGCTCCGGCAGCACCCTGACCAACGGTCTACAGATCAAGACGGGTTCTTGCAATGGCATTGGTAGGCCCGGGCTCGGGCATGCGTGTTTTCTCGGCAGCATTGTACTGACAGGACGCCAGTCATGGGCAAGATCCCGGCCACCACCAACATGGTCTCGACGGTGATCACCAACCCCAAGCTCAACGACAACCTGCCTGCGGAGACGACGTTCAATGTGACGCTGAGCGTAGCAAATCTCAACCTGGGCACGTTCACCAACGCGACCAGCACGTACTACGCGGCGCCGCAGGACATTGGCAGCAACGGCGACATCATCGGCCACACCCACGTCACCATCCAGAACGTCGGCAGCTCGTTCCAGTTCGACACCCCGCTGGACGCCACGCAGTTTGTCTTTTTCAAGGGCATCAACGACGCCGGCAACGGCCAGGGTACCGTCACCACTGCGGTGACGGGCGGCCTGCCGGCGGGCAACTACCGCGTCTGCAGCATGTCGTCGTCGGCCAACCACCAGCCGGTGCTCATGCCGGTGGCCCAGCGCGGCGCGCAGGACGACTGCCGCTACTTTACCGTCAGCGGCAGCGGCAGCGGCAGCGGATCTACCAACAACGCCGCCACGGGCGGTGACGCCGCCAGCAGCAGCGCTGCTGCGCCGGCGGCCGCCTCCTCGGCTGCGTCGGCTGCATCGGCAGACACGGCGGACACCGCCACCAGCACTGCCGCTGCTGCTGCCACTGGGACCACGGCCGCCGCCGCCGGTGGCAAGGGCAAGGGCCGGACCTTCCGGGGCGGCAGCGGCAAGGGCCGGGGCGGCAAGACCACGGCGGCGGCGGCGGCGGCAGGGGCAACGACGGCAGCAGCCGCGGCGGGCACCACGGCGTCCTCTGTAGCGGGCGCAGCAGCGACCTCGGCTGCCGCATCCAGCGTGGCCGCAGACGCGGCATCGACGACGGCGGCGGCCGCAGCGGCGACGGCTTCTTCTACGTCGACGGCCTCAGCCTCGGGCGCCATCGGTGGCATCGCGGCACCGCCGGTCACCGACTCGGGCGACGCCACGCGGCCGTTTTTGGTCAACGGCGCCACCTTTGTGAACAAGGGCGCGGCCGTGCAGCGCTCGTGTGCCATCCAGAACAATGCGTGCGCCAACGCGGTCAACTCGGGCCAGGTCAAGGGGTTCACGGTGGGCGACTGCAACGCCCAGGAGGAGGCCTGCAACGCGCAGGGCTAAACGACGCGGCCCCAGGCGGGCGGGCGGTCGTCCGTTGGAGGAGGCGAAGTGTACGATGTGTTTCTGACGAGCCCCGTGTTTTTCCTGTGTTTTGCTTTCTGTGTTCGACGTCTTTTTTTTTTCTTCGTGCCCGGTGGTCTAGAGTGCATCTGGAGTCTTTCTTTGCAACGGACCGTCTTTTCGTACAACGCTTTATTTGCCACGGATAAACAACCCAGAAAAACAAGATACTCGCGGAGGAGATGGTGGTTGGGCAGAGAGTCGGCTAGAGGAACCTCAAACGAGAAGCGTTTTCTCCATCGATGCGTACTCCATCCAGCTCGGCGTTCCTTTCATTTATGCCGACAGCCTCTTTTCAGGTACAGCCGAAGCGAGGCGACCCGAGGTCGCTCCGCGGCACTGCCCAGGACGGGTGACACGCCGTCGACTGTGGCGAGAGCTGCAGTCCTGCCTGGCTGTCTCGGGCAGCGGCTGGCATCACGGCGCAAACGACTCGATGGCGAGCCGAAGGCGAGCCGAAGGCAGCCCTTGGGAGCAGCGTAGAAGAAGACAGACGCGTATATAGGCAGACGCCGGCCTTCCTCTCGGCGCTCTTCCAGCCGACAGACCATCCTGACCAGAACTGCACCGTCACATAGCCGTCGACATACGCATCACAGTCATGAGATTGCTGCGCCTGGCCTCTGGCACCGCGGTTGCCCTCCTTGCCCTCCTCGCCCTCGCACTGCCCATGACGGCGTCGCCCGTGGGCGGCATCGACGGCTTGGGCAGCAAGCACCGGGCTCAGCAGACGGCGGTGCGCGAACAGCGAGCCTACCGCCAGTCGCTCCCGGCCGCCGAGAGCAGGACGGCCAAGACGCACTCGACGAGCACGGCTGCTGCCTTGAACGGGACCCATGGTTGGTGGCTCGGGCGCTGCCTGCCCCGGCTGTGCTGACGTTGGGACAGGACCAGCCACAATCGTCACGATCACCACGGTCGCCACCACAGCGACCACAACGGTGACGACGACCATCTCCACGTCCGCGACACCGGTCCCCGGGCCCTCCTGGCCAACCCCGCGGCACAACACGACGGTGACCGTGGTGACGACGTCGTCGACAACGACGTTCGTCGAGGCCGCGCGGACTGCGGCGAGCGGAACAGCCTCGACGACCGCGCTCCAGGACACGTGCTACGCGTCGATGACCGCTCCCCTTCCTCCGTCGTCTCCTCCGTGGCTCTTGACGCCACTGCCGACGCACACGTCGCCGCCGTGGTCCAACCAGACGGCCACGGCCGGCGCGCCGTCCTCTTCCAAGGCTTCCCTCCGGCGGCAGGTCCCCTCGGACCGGCGCGCTGCCTGACACGGCCATCCAGCGGCCTCCTGGGATGGACACAAGACAGTGCTTTCCTAGACTCGCTACCGTAGCCCGAGACAAGAAAGAAAACGGCAACCAGAAGCCAAGCATAGATCGTGCGCATGCCCGCTGGCCAGCGGTTAGGCATCCCGGTTGGCCCGCCAGACACGCTCGCCGCCGCCGTCTGTCCCGTTTGTGGCGCCGTTGACCCCCCCGTCCGCGCCGGCGTCGGCGGCGGCAAAGACCTCCTGCTTCCAGATCTCGACGCGCTCCTTGACCTGCTCGAGACACGCCTCGCCGCCGCGCCAGGCCGCCTGCCGGTGCGGCGCGGACACGGCAATCAGGACGCTGTCCTCGCCGACCGGCACGGGGCCGAGGCGGTGCACGACGGCAATGGCCAGCAGGCCGTGGGCCGCGCGCACCGCGGTGGCAATGTCGCGCATCGTCCGCAGCGCGCGCGGGCGGTAGGCCGCGTAGCAGAGCGTGGCCACGCGGCGGCCCTCGAAGCTGTCGCGGGTCGACCCTGGAGCGCGTGAGCACGGACAGACGTCAGAAATGCACACGCGCGCACGCGCACACGCGCAGGTCGCCCACCTGCGAACAAGACGTTGGCGCCGGCCTGGGCGCTGCGGACGCGCTGCAGCACCGCCGCGACGTCGAGCGGCTGCTGGCTCAGCGCCACGTGGACGCCGTCGGCCTCGAGCACGTCGTACCCGCTAGCCATGGGCGCGCCCGGCACAAGAGGATCGGGGAGGCGTGGGTGTGGTCGTGGGCGTGTCGTGGACGTCGTGGGCGTGGTCGTGGGCGTGGCGTCGCGGCCGAGCGGGCGGCAAAATGGCGCTGAGGCGTGGCGAACTTTGTCTGTTGGCTGGCCGCGCCGCAAAATGCGTCAGCCTCCTCCTCCCCAAACCACAGCCTCGCGTGCTGGCCAGCGGCCAATCACGCAACGCCGCAGCGAACCCACGGAACGCTCACTTGGACAGACGTCTCGCTGCGCTGCTGGACGGCTTCGCAGAATCGCACAGAAGCCAGTCCGCTGCCGGGATGGGCGGCTGCTGAGATGGATGGGGAGGAGGCCGGGCACACACCGTCGGCTGCCACCCTACAAGCAGACTAAGCTGATCCTGCAGTCCTCATACCCAGCCGTTCTGTAGTCTTCCTGCTGTCGACGATGTGTTTTGTGAAGGCTGCCACGCGCTGCACACACATGTGTGCACGTGGTGTGTCATGTGATATCGTGAACGCAACGAGCACCACATCGTGTCTGACCACCGAGCAGCAGTCGAGTTGGTTATTCTTACCCAACATCCCTTCTGCACTGTCCAATACGTCTGGTAGTCATATTGGATAGCCTAGTAAATGGAGAACCCAAGAAACGAGGTTGTTGTTTGGTGTCGCCGCGCTGCATCCCTGGCAGAACCTTCTTGTTCCTTTGGGCTCCCTTCTTTTATATACCCCGTATCTTCCCACAAGATGTCAAAGCTCTGCACAAACAACATACATATTTCACAACCTTTGCCAAAAACCATCTCTGTCCTGTCCAAAAAAAGCTACGTCCATCTCTCGCTTTAACCTCCCACTTGTTCCTCGACGTCTGTCACCATGAGACTGCACACTTGCAACCGCTCGCGCAGAATGGCGCACTACTGGGCCCCATGCCCGCACGACGACATGACACCATACCCCAGCCAGACGCTGGTCCTGCGGAATGTTCCTGCCAGTGCCACGGAAGGCACGGTATGTTGATGCGATCTGTACAGGAGAGCGTGCACTAACCAGACGGCAGATGCTGGCGGTTATGAGCCACATGGCAGGCATCGATCGAGCCGAGGTCAGCGAAGTCCGCCTCCACTGCGTCTTCCTCGGGCCCAAACGTGAGTTCCATGTCGTGTCTGCGTGCACCCGCGTGTGGAGGATGCTTATACGAGAACCCCAGCCGAGCGATGTGCGTTTGTCGAGTTTCACCAGCGCAGGCACGCCGGCCACGCTTTTGACGCCATGAAGAAGAAGTTCTTTCTGGCCTGCCCTAGTCCGTGGCCGGGGGAGTGTGGCCGCTACGGCATCTACAGGCCAGATCCCAGCGATCCGGACAACGTGATCTGGTACACGACGGTCACTGTTTGGTTCTGGGTGCCCCCTACTACATACAGAGGCGACACTCGGGGCAAGAGACGCAAAGGCTTCTACAACTGTGTGGAGGTAAGATCCGCAAAGACACGCCTCGGGGCTGTGCCGTCCGGTTCTGTGCTAACGATGCGCCTCAGTGCCGGCTGCCAAACCGCCAACAGCGCCCGTATTGCAGCCACTGCTACGTCCAGTCCCGTCTGTTTGTACCGCGTTCGTCAAACAGCTCTGCCGGCACCGACGGCACCGACAGCATCGACGGCATCGAAATCACCGACGACGGTGCCAGCGAGATCACCGACATCACCGACATAGAAATCATCGAATTCAGCGCCAGCGAAATCACCGACATCACCGACTTAGACGACATCACCGACACAGAAATGATCGACAGCCTCGACAGCGACGACAGCGACGACAGAGACGACAGCGACGACAGCGACGACAGCGACGACAGCTCCAACTACACAGAGAGCAACAGCAGAACAAGGGATGCTGTCCAGCTTGTCAACACGGAAGCCGGCCCCTCGGACAACTTGCGGTCCTTTGAAGACTTTGTGTGGAGGTATTGGCTCAGCGTGGCCGACAGGGAAGAGGCTCTGCTCGGCGAATTTGATAGCGGCACGTAGGGTGTATGGATGGCCAGGTTGCATGTTTACAGGTTGCAGAAACCAAAGCAAAATCTATGTTTTTAAATTCGTATGCTTACTCCGTGCCCCTTCTTGTTAAAAATCAGCCGGCCACCCTTCCCGCTGCAGCGCCCAGCGCACCGCCGCGCCCACGTCGCCCACAATCGCCCGTGGGCGGTGCTGCAGGTAGTCTGGGCTGCTGCCGTCGCGCGCAGGGTCGTACACGCCCGTCTCCACCAGCACCGAGCACCAGTCCGTGCCCTGCGCGCTGGAGAACTGGTTCGCGCCGGCAATGTCGCTCTCCGGGTTGTCGCCCACCATGTACACCGTCTGCAGCGGTGCCGCCGTCGCCGTCGCCGCGCCATGCGTGTGTGCCTCGAGCAGCGACGCCCGGTACCGCATCAGCGTCCGCTCCGCAAACCGGTACGTCGCCGCCTGCGGCTTGCCGAGCAGCGTCGTCCGCCCGCTCTCCGGCGACAGCAGCGGCGGCTGGCCGGGCGCCGCCAAGCGCGCCCACACGCCCGCG
The DNA here is from genome assembly GCA_019925495.1 of Ophiostoma fasciatum. NCBI lineage: Eukaryota > Fungi > Ascomycota > Sordariomycetes > Ophiostomatales > Ophiostomataceae > Ophiostoma > Ophiostoma fasciatum. The sequence goes on along the minus strand of JADHKM010000029.1, from coordinate 150,522 downwards.
AGCGCCGCCGCAAACGCCCCCTGGCCAAACCGCGGCAGGTGGTACGTCGTGGCCCACAGCATGTCGCCGTTGGAAAAAAAGAGGCGCGTGCCGCTGCTGCCGCTGCTGCCGCCGGAGAGGCTGGCCGGGTCAAAGGTGCCCAGGAACCCGCGCCGCGCCTGCAGCAGGTCCGTCAGCAGCTGGATGTCCAGGGCCCAGTCGCGCGGGTCGTTGAAGACAAAGGCCGCCGCAATGCGCAGGTATTTGGACTCGTCCAGGTCCGGCGCAGCCGACGACGCCGTCGGCCCGGCCGCCAGCTTGCCACCCTCGAGCAGCAGCGGTTTCGGCAAGGGCCGCGCCGTGCTCGCGTACACCGACTTGAGCAGCGGGTCGAACGGGAAGATGGCCGGGTACGCCGCCACAATATCCGCCGGCGTCACCACGCTGCGGAAGCCGTACTGCTCGGCAATCGTGCGGATGCGCGCCGCGTCCGAGCCCGTAACCAGAATCGTCTCATCGCGGAGGCCGCGTCCGCTGCCGCCGCTGCCGCCGCTGCTGCCGCTGCCGTCCAGGCCGGCGGCGTCGTCCAGCAGCTCCTGGAACGGCGTGTGCGACTGCACAAAGTTCGCCGTCGAAAGCACCGGCAGCGGTCCGCCGCAGTCGGGGTCGTGCGCTGTGCCGCCGCCGTCGAGGCCCAACCGCCGCTGCAGATCGGCCACGCGGTCCGCCTCGTACCGCCCGCCGCCGTTGGTGAGCAGGATAAACGGTATGTTCTGGCTGTGCAGGTACCGCAGCGCCGCCGCCGCGCCCGGAATGGGCTCGTCCACATGCAGCAGCACGCCGTCAATGTCAAAGGCAAAGGCAAAGGTCGGCGTGCGCGGGGGGGGTGCCGCCGCCGCCGCCGCCGCCGCCGCCGTGCTGGCCTGCCGCCGCTGCTCACGCGGTGCCACCAGTAACGGCACAGACGGCCCATGTGCACAGACACGCGCACCACCTATACTGACCATGCCCCGCGCGCTTCGCCGGTCTGCCGCCGCCGCCGCCGCCGCCGCCGCCGCGAGGCTGCGCCGCCACGTCGTCCGCAACAACGGCCTCGTCGCCATTCGCAGCATCGGGACCACCACACCCCTGCCGGCCCCCGCGGCAGCCATGGCGCGAGAAGGACGCTGGAGCAAGAGCGGCAGATGGAAGAGGTTCGAGAAATCACGGGCGGCGTATATCTGTCAGGCGTCGGGGCAGCGTGCGCGTCGTCCTCCATCCAGGGAATTGGAGCGACGCAAGCCACCGTCGCAGAAGCTACCCCTCCACGCCAGGTCACGTGGCAGCACCGCCACCGCGACTGCTACGCACGATACTGGGCATCTTACCATTGCATCGCCAGCCGCCGCATCGCCAGCCGCCGTACTGTTCGACACCGGCATGCCCTTTCTTCTTTTTCTTCCTTTTCGTCCCCGTTCTTTTCTCTTCGCCATCTGCCCACGACCGACACGTGATGAGGGCCACCGGAGCGCTACGAGAGATCTCGGACCGGGCCTGCGATGGTTGTGTATGCATGCCAATGCGAAACACAACAATAGGTTTTGCGTGCCGCCAGCTTCACATTCACTTCCTTCGTTGCCGAGAGACGAAGGCTGCTCGTCTTGCAAGTAAACAAAGGGGCAAGATAAAAAGGCTGGCTCTTCCCCTTTGCCCTCTTCGTATCTCCTCAGCACGGTTCCATCACATCAACAAGCGACAAAACAGCTGGTCACGGCCGCTCAGAAGCCATCAATAGAGAAAAGGAATAAGTTCACACAAAACTCCCTCGAGCACATGGTATGGTCTCGATCCCTCACGCCTGTTGTACCCTTCTCCTCAAAAAGCCAGCCGGCCTGTTCGGGCTAACAACAAGACGCCGCGACGACACCAAAGGTGCCCTTGGACAAAGGAAAAGAATAAATATGAAAAGATCAGCCACACGGCAAACAACACACCTTCTCCTGTACAGCAACAATCCGTTTCCTGAGACCTATCGAGCGCCGAATGCTATGCAACATGCTGAGAGACACAAGGGATTCTGAAGGGAGAAAGGCTGTGACAACTGATGATCGTGTGCCAGGACAAAAAAAAAAGCAATGCCCCGAGGGCATTATGATTAAATTCGACAAAGAAGCACTCGGTTCAAGGCTTCCTGGGCATTCGAAAAGAAAACCCAATCGAAAGAAGCAGAGCCGGCAAGCTCGCACCATTGCTTACCGATCACCTAGCCACGGCTGACTTGGCTGGCAGACGTGCGGCTTCGCTCATCTTCCTCCTCAATCACGTCGCTCAAGCGAGTCGGGTGGTGATGCCGTGGCATCGTCTCCCACCCCGGTGCCGCGAAGCCCTGGCCGGAGTAGTCTGCCGGTGCGGGGTTGCTATAGTAGTGAGAGGCCGATGGTGGGTATGCCGAGCCCGGTGCCGACAGGGACGTCGGCGTCCCATATTGCCGCTCTTCTTCTGTATAACCCTCCGTCAGCATGTTGACACTTTTTCTAGCGTCGGCTTTCGCCGTTACTGGGGAGCTCACCTTCTTGTTGGTCAGGCTGCTGGTGAGCACCGCCTTCAGACGAATACCCGTGTGGCTGGTAGTATTCACCACCGGCACCGCTCGGCCCGGCAGCGCTGGTCGGGGCCTGGGTATACTGAGGCTGCTGCTGCTGCTGCTCGTGGCGGTAGTGATGCTGCGCTTGCGACGGAAGCTGGTCCAGTGCAGAAATGTGCTGCTGTTGCTGCGGCTGCGGCGGCGGCTGTTGTTGCTGCGGTGCTAGTGGTGCCTGCGGCGGCGGCGGCTGCTGATCGCGACTCGTGCTGCTTGCCCGCTGGTGCATGGGCAGGCCCTGGGTCATGGGCACGACCTGGACGCCGCCCACAATGGTTGGCAGGCCTTCTTGCAGCGAAATCACGCGGTCGCGCTCTTCTTGCTCCCGCCGGCCCAGCTCCTCCCAGGCGCGGCGCGCTTCGTCCTTGGAGATGGCAAGCTCTTTGCGCATCTCAGCAAGCTGCTTCTGGATTTTGGAATTGGAACGTTCGTTCTCCACGGCTTCACGAATCGCCTCGGCACGGCCTCGCCGCTCTTCTTGAAGGGCAGCTTCCAGCATGGCCTGGACCTCGTTGTTGCGTTCCATGTCTCCGCGCATCTCAAAGAACCAGCGCTGGAACTTGCGCTCCGAACTCGCACGCAGTCGCTGCAGTTCCACAACGGCATGGAAGAGGTTGGCACCGGCCGCCGACAGGTCAGTCACCTGGCGCGCCAGTTGCCGGGAGAGAGGATCCTGGTCGATTTCTTCGGAGCGGTGCTGCAGCTGGCGAATCCAGAAACTGGTCAGCCCTTCCCAGTGGGCCGACAGCGCCTCCCACCTCTCAAAAGCGTGCGGAAAAGAGTTCCTAGGTCGGCTCCCCGTTCCGCCTGCACCAGCATCTCCCCCGGGCCCTTGCTGGGACTGGGCCTGCGTGGCACCACGCGCCGCCGCACCTGCTGCACCACCAAGCGGAAGTTGTACCCCGCTTGCGGGTGCAGGTGCAGCGGCTGATGAAGCTTGGCCAGTCGCCTGGGGTGGTGCCTGAGCACCCTGTGGGATGCGAGCGGGCCTCGTCTGAGATTGCTGAGGTCCTTGTTGTGGCATTTGTTGTGGGGGAGGCGGTTGCTGGATATTGGGAGGAGGGCCGGACGGCTGGCCGGCCGAAGCAGCAGCAGCCGCAGCCGCCGCCGCAGTGCGCTCGGCCCGTTGCTGTCTCCGCTGAGTGGCGGGGTCAACTTGCTGGGGCACGTTGCTAGGCACCATGCCCACTGCAGGCACGGCGGATGCCTGACCAGTTCCAGCGCCAGCAGCTGCAGTTGCAGCCGCCGCTGCCATTGCCGCGCGCTCACGCTCCCGTTCCCTCTCTAGAGCTTGCCGCCTCTGTTCTGCGGAAATGCGCGCGTCTTGCTCCGCTTGTGCTCTCTCCATTCTCTCCCGCTCGGCACGCCGTGCTTCTCTCTCTTGGCGCTCTTGCATGATCATCCTAGGACCACGAATGTTGCTCCGCGGCGAGCTTGTCGGTGCCGGTGCTGGGATGTGTGGTCGTGACGTGGGGATGCCATTGCCGTTGGAGCTATCTCCCTCTGCGAGGAGATCGGCCATCTTAGCGTGCTCTTCGTCGTAGTCCGGCGAGAGCTTATATGGATGTGTGAGGCTCTCAATGGCAAATAGGATGGCGTTGTGCGTCCGCTTGGATATGCGAACAGCAGGATGAATTCCGGCTTGATCCTGGTCCCGATCAGCAGCTCGTCGGCCCTCTAGTCGAGAGCCGGGACGAGAAGACTGCCCACCAACCGACGAGTCTCGACCGCCCTGCTCTTCGTCGTCTTCGTCGTCGCTGAGGTCTTGTGAGGGTGCCCGATGCGGGCTTGCGGGTTGGGCCTGTTGGCGGGCAGGCTCCGCAGGGGCAGCAAAGCTGGGCCGGGGGCTGATACCGGTCGAGACTGCAGCAAGATGTATGCGTCTTGGGGAGGCCGGTTTCAAGCCCTGACCGTCGTCAGAGTGTGGCGGAGGCCGAGGCTGGCCGGCACCCGGGGTTGGGCTTGCGACAAAGCGCGGCGTCCGGCGCAAAGTGCGTTGAGAGGTCGGGGTGGATCGCGCGCCGTGCTCGGAGGGTGCATCAAAGCCAGTGTGTTCCGGGGGGGTGTGCGATTGCTGGCGGGGCAAGGGCTCGCGCTGTTGGCGCTGCCTCGGAGATGGCGAAGGGGGCGTCTCTGTTTGGTCGTAACGGTCGTAACGGTCGTGAAAAGGGTCGGGGGCGGAACGGCTCAATGCGACTCGGCTTGTTGGCCGAGCACCAGAAGGAACTGGTGCGTGGCCGAACAAAGCGACAAAGAGACCGCAGTGAGTTCTGCAGCAGCTGGACGAAGAGGATCGTCGGCAAGGTCGGCGTGGACTGTGTCGTCGAGGAAAGAGGTTGCAAACAAGAAAGTGAGAACGAAGCAAAGGAAGTCGATATTGGAGGAGGAAACGGCCGACAAGCGGGTCGAAGGGAAAGGTACGAGACGACAGGCTCTGCACAAGCTTCAAACGTGTTAGACAACTGAGAGCACAAGTGTGTCACGCAAGCAAAAGGGATGGTTTCTGTTGCATCCATAGCTTCTCTCGGGGGGTGAAGCCGTGTCACTGCAGCCAGCTCGGAGGCTGCAGGACACGGCCAGGACAGACGCAGAGCATGCAATGCATGTGTGCGCAGCAGAGAAGCACAGGAGAACACAAGAGCGCACAAGAAAGCACGGCAAGCTCGGAGAAAACAAACCCATGGGAAGGGGGCAGCGTGGGTGAGGTAGCACTTACAGCAGTTACCAGTCGATTCCGAAGAAAGGTCCAAGTGGTCAAAAAATTCTGGTGAGAGATTGCGAGGAATGTGATTCCAAACCGGGCGCCAGAAAAAGGGCAAAAATGCTCGAGGGCCGGTCGGCCGTCAACCGGGAATTTCGAGCGTGGACGGATTAGGAGAAGGACGCAACCCTGAGCAGACCAAGAACGGCCGGTCGACGTGCCAGAGAGGAGAGGAGCGAGCAGAGAGCGAGATATGGGTGTCTGGCGTCATACGCAAAAAAATTAATTGGGGAGGCTGGTAAAGAGGTGGCGGGGGGCCAGCCAGCGCGTCCAAAATAGGTGCTCCCTGGGAACAACTTACAGGGGTGGGACGATTGGCGGGAGGCCTGGCCAGGCGGCGCCGGCGCGAGCAAGTGTGAGTGGAGCGAGACTGGACAACCAGCTCGTTCTCATAGGCTGTGGCCGACCCCGAGGGCGCTCCCGTTTGGTGGCTTGGTGTTTGCGGCGTCTGTCGCAGTCGCACACGACCAGCAATGCGGCTTGCTAGCAACGCAGAGAGGTCGCGCAGACCAATCAATGGAACATGCGCTGGCAGTGGCTGTTGGCAATGATGCCGGTCTTGGAATTGGCGCGAGAAAGAGTCGGTGAGAGTGTCGGAGGAGTGCGTGGGAAGGCGGCCGCAAAACCGGCCGGGCGGCCTGGCTGTCTGGAGCTCGGCGCAGGTGCCCAGCGTGCGTTCCGCGCGGAGACGCCGGGCTGGATCAGGTTGAGGCCTGGCGTCCTGAGTTTGGGTTTGCGCGCCCGACGGCGAGCTCACGACCGCGGAACTGTCCACAACCGGCCCGGGCCGGCACACGACGGAGGTGCAGCGTCTTTCGCAGCAGTGCCCGCAGACTTGAATGGGATGGCGCAAGCGAGAGAGTGATGTTGCCGTGCGTCTTGCCGTGCGTCCAGCTTTCGCATAGCTTAGCAAAGCCCGTGGCCTTCTTTCTTGGCCGCCTGTTGGGGAAGCGGCGCGCTGTGGCCCTATGTGGCGTCGTCCGACAGTGGCCTGAGCACGCGGCGGCAGTCCCGAAATGGGTAGCGGTCTCTTCGCATGTGGTCTTGGAGGCGCCTGGGAGGTCTCTATTGTGATAATGCCCGCGCTGTGTCTCGGCTGCAGCGGACGAACCGGTGCTCTTAGAGTCGTGTAAATAGAGGGCGGGAGTCGGAACGGCGGGTGCGCCCATCGAGTGGGAGGAATGGACGTTGGCGCAAGAGAAACAACACTCGAAGATGTGAGTGAGATTTCTCAAGACAAGAAAAGGCAGAGGAGAGTGGCCCAGAAGCGATCTGCGTTTCGCCAGGAGCCGTCTGCAGCTCCTGGGATGGCAGGCGCCGCGGCCGTTGTGCGTTTCACAGTGCTGCGGGCGTCGGGGCGATGCGAAGCAAGTGGCGATGGCAACTCGAGATGTCGTGAAATTGGGTGGGTGGGATGGCAACGCAGAAGGATTTCAGAAATTGAAAGAGGATGGGAGACGCGTCGTGCCGCGGTTTGTGCGGCCCGTTGCAAGACAAGAGGAGGCTGCTGCGGAGGCGCAGGCCGTGCCTGCCTTGCTGGAGTCAGCAATCCGCGACAGTTTCGCGTCGCTCTCGTGCCTTCCGCATATGGGTACGGAGTAATACTCCGTACGGAGTATACGGAAGGTGCGAGTGGCAGTTCAGCCCTGGTGGAAGGGAAGGTGCAAGGGGGAGGTGCAGCGACCAGCACAAGTATGCGTGTAATACTCCGTACAGGTACTTACTTGTGCTCCGTACTCCGTACAAAATGCAGGCCAGAGGTGCACAGCAAGCGAAAAAGAAAAAGGGCTTCGAAAAGAAGCGAGATGAGGCCGGGATGCTCGCCCTTGGGCAACAGGGGGCGGCGCTCCCGCTCCCGCACAGCCGGACTCGTCGGCGGACTGTGGGCGACAGGGACCAGCCCTCTGAAATGTAGCGATCTACTCCGCAAGATGCGTCGCTGAACGCTGTAAGCATATGCTTATTTTACAGCCCAAAGGCTCGAGTGCAATGCCACGAGAACGGAGCGCGGCAAGCGACACACGAAACCACTGCTGAGCTGCGTTGTTGCACGGTATTACTCGGTACTCCGCACATTGGCTGATTGTTTTGTGTCCGCCGCAGTGCGACTCAGGGAAATGAGGTCCCCGCCCTCCATTTCGAGCTCTGCCTGCTGGCCGCTGGCAAGGATGGACGCGACGCCTGCTCCGAGAGCATGGAACCAACCGGAGTCTGCATGCTCTTCCGTTGTAAAACGACTGCGTGAAACGCGATGTTTCTTGAGACAAATAAAGCTCGGAGCAGCAGCTACGGCAGAGAACGCGCAAACACAGCCGTTGTACTTGTACACAGCCATTGTCGCTCATCGGCGCGCAGAGAGGCATCGAGATGCCAATGTGACTACTGCTGCAGCGTCAAGGACAATAAAATGAAAGGGTCGATTGCATGCGTCATTTCCCGCCTGCAGACTCGAGCCTGGCCGAGGAGCGGTGAGGGACAACGCAAGGCGAGGAGGCGAGCATCCAGCTCCGAGCAAGTGCGGGTGAGCAGACAGCTGGCATCCCAAAACAGGCTGCACTAAATTAGAGCCTCTTCTCCGCCCCCCTGCCTCTGCGTTGGCAAGCTCCGGCCGATCCTACGCAAGACGCCCAATCACGCAGAGCAATTCCGCGAGAGAGACGGGCCAGCGCCGGAGACTGGGCACAAGTTGGCGTCCGGCTTGGACAATACGCCCTTATCGAGGGAATACGGCGAGAGCAGCCACAGAGGCTCGTCTCGTTCGCTCCGCGCGTGACCGCCGACGCATGCACCTCGTGCGTTGGCTCCAACCAGGCGCGGCAGACACCCAGAGATAAACGAACGTTTCGCCCGGGGATGGGCGGAGGATTGGTTCTCCTGTGAGGCGAGCGTACGGAGTAGTGTAGTCGTTGGCGTGTCATTGGACTTTGGTGCAAATTGTGCATCCGGGACCGGTCTCGCGATGTGCATGTTTGAGGGCCGTGAGTCGGATATTGTCGATGACCTGGTCATCGAGTTATTTATTATCTGTTTTTTCTCTTGGTAACTTCCGGGGTGAGGTTGATTGTCTGTCCATCGTGAACAACACATAACATTCATTCTCTTTTCAGCAATTATCTAGTTATTTTTGTCTTTTCTTTTCAATTTTTTTTTCTTTTAAAAAAGTAACAAAATTCATAGCTAACAAACTATTGTAACATATTTTCAGTCGTCAGGTAATTCCACAAAAAGAATGACCACAAACACATCACACGCAGATTATCGTCAACTACGTAGTTCCTCACGTAAATTCAAGTCCACAAACCAAGTATCAAGAACAAACACACTCAGTCAACTGACGAGGGGTCCAATTTAAATATATATAAAACTGCTACGGCAGGCTCACGACCTACACATACGCACACAGATCAAGAACACATCTCTAAAAACAAACGGCAACCCCAAGCTAGCTAGTCGTCCACGTCGAGATCCCAGGGGCACGATTTACAGGTTGGCGCCGTGCACAACCTTGAAGTCGACGGCCAGCTCGCGGCCGTGGTCGTTGATGACCAGGACGCGGACGGAGCCACGGCCCGACTCGAAGGCGCGCACCAGGCGGGACCACAGGTTCGACTGGTCAATGACGGGCAGGCCCTGCTTGACGTCGCCCGTCTCGGTCATGGCCACGACGGTGCCGTCCTGCAGGTCGAGCACGCGGTACTGCTTGAAGACGGGGCCCAGCATGGTCTGGACGACGACGCTCGGCGAGGGGCTCGACACGAACGACGACTCCTCGTGCAGCTTCTTGGTGAAGAGGTCGACACCCAGGTAGCGGTGCTGGCCCGTGGCCGCCGACGTGGAGATGCGGATCACCTGGCAAGGGCGGCCCTGCAGAAGCAGAATGTCGCCAATGCGGATGTGGTGCGACGGGATGATCACCGTGTCACGCGGCGGCTCCTCGTCGACGACGCGGCGGCCGCGCGACGGGCTGCCCTTGGTGCGGATCGTCTCGCGGAACTCAGAGACCTCGACATCCTCGCGGCCTTCCGGGTGAAGGAGACGGTCAGCAAACTTGTGCACGCCGTGGCGGAAAGAGTGGTAGTGGCCTGTGGATGCAGGGAAGACACGACGAGGCAATGCTTAGTAACCGCTTTGGACAGGGGGTCGGGATGGCGGCGTGCCAGGGGTAGCAGGCTAACAAGACGCGACGCAAACGCGCGCAGCACAAAAACAAAACAAGAGCGGAAAAAGCGAGTGCAGGGGATGTGGGGCATTTGCGGTTCAGGGGAGAGGGAAAAAGCACTCACCCTCCTCGTCGTAGTAGCCCATCTTGCTGGATTTGCGGGTGACGGTCGACGGCTCGACAATCTCGTCCACGATCTTGGTGGTCTTGCGGCTGTACTTGCTGGCGGCCTTGGGAGGGTCGACAGTGGTGGAGTCCTCGGAGAACGAAGACTGCTGCTGCTGGAACTGCTGGGGGTAGCGGCCGGCGTCGATGGTGGTCTCGGCGAAGGTACTGTCCTCTTCGCGGTGGTAGGTGGGCTGGTAGCGGGTGCGGTACTCGCGCTCAGCAATGTCAATGGCGGTGTCGTAGTTGGGGCGACGGGAGTCGAATTCTACAGAAGTCTCGGAGAAAGTCGTGCGAGGACTGGCCAGTCAGTTCATGTTCAATGTGTCTGGAATGCAGAGCGGGAGCGGCCACGTGTTTTCGCCGCGCCCACACGGGATCCAACGGCCGCCTGGAATGACGGAACCCCCCGAGCACGCTGGCATGCTGGGGAAGAGCCGCCATGCCAGCGAAACCGTTGGGCGGCGAGCGAGGCTGCGAACAGGACGACATGCGAGCAGAAACGTACCGCGATTCACGAATGTACTCTCGGCGGACACCAGGACGGCGGTAACGTTCCTCTTCACGAGAAATGCGGACCTCTTCTTCCCGGATGGGGTAGTTGTTGCTGGACTCGTTGACAACGTAGGAAGAAGAGTATTGACCTTCCCGTCCGGGCCGTTCGTGCTGCTGGGGGAGCTGAACGCTGTACTCCTGGTGGGTCTCGGTGGTGATGACCTCCTGCTGAGGGGGGGTGGTGTCCTCCTTGTAGGACGACGGGAAGATGCTGAAAGGCACGGGAACTCTGGCTTCAAAATCCAGGTTGACGACCTTTGACAGCGAGCACGAGAGAGGAAAAAAAAAGTTCGAGACTTTTTTTTTCCTGCCAGGCGCTCTTTCTTCAAAGGAAGGGGAGAAAGAGTCTTGTAGCCGAAGCTAACTGAAGATGCTGGGATGCAAAATGGAGGTTGGGAAGGAAGCGGGAAGAGTGGAATACAGAGGAGGGAAGAGAAAAGAAGAAAGAAAGAGAGGAAGAGAGAGGACGCGACGAGAGCTGGGGACCGGCAGCAAAGAAATAGGAAAACGGCCAGAGGGGGGAGGGGGGGGGGGGGGGGACAACAAGACCTGGTGGTTGGCCCAGTGGCTGGCAGGGGGGGGGAAGGGAGGGTAACCAAGCGGTGACCGCGGGACAACCCCCGTCTGTCCAGACGCACCTCCCAGCCCCCCCCGGGCAACACAACAACCGTGCTGCTGCGCAGCAACCAGGCCACAGCCGGTCCGCACGCAGGCCGGCCCTGATCATCCGTCCCGCCGACGGGGCCCAACCACGGCTCGCCTGCAAGGCGAGAGGCAGCGAGAGGCAGGCCAAACGACCGCGTCGCCCTGGTCGATGGAGATGGGGAGTGGAGACAACCGGGCCTCGGCGCTCGTGACGCCTGGCCGCGTTTTGTTTTGTTGTTGTCGTCCTGGCGGTGGCCGCCGCCGTTTTGTTGTTGTCAACCGTGTTTTGTTGTCGACAGGGGTACCCCCAAACTGCCTAGCGGGACCCGCTGTGAAGCAACTATCGTTTCTCAGCTTCCCGGCGTCTGCGTGCGCCCCAATCGCATGTGCGAGCGGCCCCAGCCCCCAGATTTTCTGAAAGGACTGCCCAGATAGAGGATCACAAGGACGACTCTCTACGGAGTATGCACACCGCCTCAAGATGTGGCATCGCCGCTCTGTTGGGCTGCAATTGGGAGACACAAAACGGGTGGCGGCGCAGCCGCGGCCGCGCCAATGGGCAGCAGCGGCAACCGGCCACCGCAATTTTGAGTGGCGCATTGCTACGGGCTCGCTCATAGGCGCGCGTCCAGGATACGACGTGCAAACTGGGGCGGCCGACGCCACCGGCCTGTGTGGGTTGCACGATCCCAGCTGAAAGCCAGTCGAGGACGGTGCGGGTTAACAGGTGCACTGTACTCCATACGCTCACCATCGTCGATGCGAGTGGTCGTCTTCATCTCGGGGCGTTGTCTCCGCGCGGCCTCTGCAAAACACGTTGCTGCAGTCTCGATGTTCTCCGTACGGGGTATTTCTAGTTGTATATCTAAGGGCATCTTGTGGCATCTGGTGACTTCCCCGTACGAATATAATACAAGTACTTGACAACGAGTATCTTACGGAGTACGCCGCACTTGTGTCCGGTGGTTGCGTCAGCAGACTCGTGTCTCCGGAAACACGCTCAACCTGCACATGTCTTGGCTGCCGCCGGCTATCCTGCTCGACCGCTCCGCCCGGTCATCGTGGAGCGCTGCCATTGGGCGGTCACGGCATGTCCACCGCTGATACGAGGGACAGGCAACGAACAGCACAGCGCTCTCGCGGCCAATGCTTGCGGGCGGAGCATGCATGCGAGGGAACGCTCTGGAAGAGACAGAGTGCTCTCGCACTGTACCCGTCTCGCTTGTAGTTGTACCCCGTATGCTTATTGTGCTTGAATATATACAAGTATGAGCTCAGTATTTCAAGCTTCCTGCAGTCCCACCCGCCAAGGTCCCGTCGCAAATTAGCTTGGGCCTTCATTTCCAGGCCCGGGTCCCGCTGGGCGGTCATCCGCGACTCCATCCGGCGCATCCTTTGTTGCTGGGACAACATCGCAAGAGGCAGACACCACGACGCGACACCACGGCTGCCCATCCTTGCCGCGCCAGAGCCACGCTAGAGCCCGCCCCGGGGACGGGGGGGCCAATCAGCCCGGCAGTGTCCAGGGGCAGCTGGCGCCCATTGGCCCAATCCATCCAGGTTGCGCCAGGGGCGGTGGGCCAGGATGCGCCGCGCCGCTCGTGCAGTTCCCGTATCAGAACGGTCAACAAACCAAAACAAAACCAGTCCAGAAACCGCCGCGAAGGCCTCTGCTCTTTCTTCCATCGTCCGGGCGCAAAGAGTATACTCCGTACGGAGTACTTTTGACAAGCACCCCATACGGACAAATCCTCCGTCAGCTGAGGCGCCTTTGTGCCGAGGCTTGAGGCACCCCGTCGGCTCCGGCTTCTGATGCTGTTTGTCGGCAGCGAGGCCTCGTGTTGAACGCAAACAATCATGTGGAGAGTCGGAGCTACGGAGTAGGCATACTCCGTACGGAGTATGCGGAGTATTACGGAGCACGGATGCCCAAGTCATGCTTGCGGAGCAGCCGGCGATGGCGAGACCGGCCACGAAAGACTGTCACTTCAAGGCAACTGTATTCGGAAGACAAACTCAAAAATAGAACTAAATGTATAAATGAATATATATTGTACAAAGAAGAGAACCAAAAGGGCCGTCATTTCAACGCTGCCCTGCAAGACAAGCCGACGGAGTTGTATTGGCCACAGCATGCCTTGCGAGAAAGAAATCCACGAGACTCGCAAATACAAGTAGATATACGGAGCAAGACTCCGCAAAAGAAATAGAAGAATAGAAAAGAGGCGGGTAGAAACGAGACAGACGGGCGCGGAGTGCGGAGTGCGCACGTGCCTTCACCAAAATCAGCAATCAACCGATGAGCACGCTGCTGTTTTGGCCGACCACGTCGGAGAGTCCAAGCTGGCGCGCAAAACCCAGCATGTCGACAAATCGGCTAGGTGGTGGCGCAAGCGGCGCAAGCGGTGCGAGCGGCTGTGGAATGGTTTGGAAAGGAGGTGATGGCGAGCACGGTGCGTCTTGGATGAATAGGGGCGTACTCGAATTTGCCGCTCGATCCAGCCCCGCCCTCACCGTCTCTGTCAAACATGGGCGACGGGCTGGCACAAACGTCGCCACGGTCGGCGACGGTGACAAAGATGTTGTCGAAGAGCTGGGCGACCCGAACGGAGACGTGTTGGCCGACGATGCCATGTAGTGTGATGTGTTCGGTGTGGGAAAGGAGACAAACGACGACGACGTCGTCGCCGTTGGCATGCCCGGCGCGATCTCGGGCCGCGTCGAAAAGGGCGGGCAGTACAGCGAGAGCCCTGGTGTAGGGCCGTGCAACAGAGGGGCGCCCGCTGCGGCGTACAAGTTGAAGCCCTGTTGCTGGTTGGACGGCTGCAGCATGTCCTGGATCGTGCCCAGCACGCGCCGAGCTGCCTCCAGCATGCCGCTCGGCCTAGCTGTCTCCTGGAATGACCGCAGCGTGCCAGTCACAAGCTCGGCGACAAGCGTATCGTCGAGCAGTGCAGCCACGGCGGGCAGTGTCCGTGACGCGGCGAACAGCAGCAGCAGGTATCTCATTTGCCTGTGGAGGGCTTTGGTCAGCGCTTGTCCTCGCAACGTAGCGCAATGGATAAGAAGTGCGGCCGCATCGTCCAACGTACAGCATCGCCGTTCCGAATGCGTTGGCCAGGATGGTGCAGCCATCCTCGAGGCCGTGGAACGCTCGCACAGTCTCCGTAATGCTGTGTACTACCTCCTCCATCGCGGCTCTGTTGGTCTGCTGGTGTGCGCTCAGCAGGCTTGGTAAAGCTCCGTAGGATCGCCCTTCCCAGTACGCTGCGCGCGCCCGTGCCGTGAGGATATCCGTCGCCTTCGTTGCTGAGCTTTGGGCAGGCTGCGAATCGCTAGCGGCGCTGAAGTGCTGCGCCAGCTCGGCAACGGCCTTTTTGATGGCCGTCTCACTCGGTTGGTGCGTGCTGCTGCCGTGATAGGCCACCTCATAGATGCGGTTCAGATGCTGGCGAAGGTCGACTTGCAGTGCCAAATGCCAGCCGCTCATGGCAAGACATGCCTGACTGCGTGTCCCGCTTGATAGTGGCTCTGTTCCTCTCATGGCAGTGTCCTCGCTGCTTGGTGCGCTGCCATTTGATGGCCCCCAGGAGTCAAATTCGGGAGCTGGAACCATGAGCTGGTAGCAGAGGATGTCGGATGCTACATGCCCTGGCGCCATGCCAAACTCACTGGAATTGCATCATTAGCTGTCGGTCGCCCGGCTAGGTCATCGAGTCGTCAGGGTATTGGGGGGTGGCCTTACAACTCCAACTGCACACAAATCCAGTAGAGGATGACCAACTGACGCTCGTCCTCTGTCAGCTTGTGAGGGTACTCCTTGTACTCGACCAGAGACAGCCCATAGATGCCTTGGATTGCACCAGGACCTCCCGCCCCAGCACGCCGGCGAATCAGATATAAAATGGTATCGCTGGCATTGCGCAAATGACCAGCCGCCTCGTGAAGCCAAGCCTGCTGCCCACAAAAGAGAGTCGCCAGCAGGTAGGCGCGGGCGAGATCGAGCGTAGGGATCTGTATGGAAGCCATCCGGGTTGCCGTGCCAGGCGTGGATGGCGGCCGCATGCCTTGTTGCAAGGCCTCTTCCCCGCTGTTTGGTTGCAATGCGATTGCCTGGAGGAAGTAGCTTGCACGGGCGTAGAGGTCTGGTCCCAGTTCAGACACGGCCTTGTCCAACTTGACCCAACAAGAGCTTCCCAAGGCAAAGACGAGCATCTCGATAGCGCTTTCCACCTGTCTCTGGATGTGATTGAATGCAGGGTCCATGCTCTCATCTTGCTGGTCTGGTGTTTCGTAGCGGCGCAGAAAGTTGGAGACCATGCCCTCTAGGCGCTGGGGTGGCAAGACTGGGTACAGGGTCTGAACATGAGCCCAGTACTTGTCGAGGCACGTCATGAGGTGGTGCGAATCGGGTGGCTCAGTCCCCAAAACCCGTGAAAATGACATGATGGGCGTAACGCTCACAGCGTCATGCTGCTGCTGTTGCAGGCTGTGTCTTTGCAGAGACGCCGCTATCCAGGATGAGCCGTCGTCGTCCGGTGTTGCCGCAGATAGGGCACTGTCGCCTTCTCCTGTGTAGTCTCTGGCTTTGACCAGCAGGTCACGCAGAAATCCAGCAAAAGGCTGTTGGTTGAGCATCAGGACAACGGGCGCTCTGTAGCCATATGGCAAAGAGTCTCGATCGACCTGGCGCAGCGCGGGTCCCTGAGAGCCCACTTGTACCCGTTTCTCATGGCCAGCAGCTTGACTGGTCGCCGGCTCCGGTAGAGGATTTGAAGGTGAGGCCGTCGTCTTCGAGCCCTCTCGTTTTCTGGAGTGCTGTACCGGCCCGAGAAGAGGGAAGAAATTGGCGGACGGATGTGGCGGCGAGGGTATACGAAACGGGAAAGCCTCACCGTATCCATCAGACAGGTGGTCTTGGGGCAATGATCCAGTTGAGAGGACAGGCTGATGTATGGCTGGCTCCTTTGGCTTGGGCGATGTGGCTGATGGGTGCGGGCGTGGCCTTTTTGCAGGGGCTGGCAGAGGACCACACCGCCGTTTTTTCGACGGTTGTGGTGCCGCATTGGGCACCTGTAGCAATGATTGCTCTTTTTCAGCGGGACGCTGAGGAGCTGGTGTTTGAGAAGCATCAGCACTGAGTGTTGGCACGCTTCGTGGTGTTTCGCGACGGACGATGCGTGGTTGCAATGATTCTCGCTGGTTCTGGCTCATCATGAGGCCCTGTAGCTGATTCCGGTAGGCTTGCTCGGTGACGAAGTTTGGCTCCAGGAACTGAAAGGACGGGTACATGGAGTGGTCTGGGTGGCGAGATAGTGCAGGCGGCACAAACGGGGCTGGAAACTTTCTAGCTCGCTGGGGTTTGTGTCGTCCCGGGCCTGGTTGAGCCGGGAGCAGCTGTGCTTGGTGGCCTTGCCATGTTCTGGGAGCGTCTGGTCTCTGTTGCGCATGGCCTTGTTGATCTTGGTGCTGCTTCTGAGCCTGCTGCTCGTGCTGCTGAGATTGCTCCGCTTGCTCTTGAGACGGCTGATATCCTGGCTGTGGCAGCTGCCCTTGGAGAGCGAGCTGTTGCTGCTGCTGCTGCTGCTGCTGCTGCTGCTGCTGCTGCTGCTGCTGTGCGAGCGGTTGTGCCATGAGAAGATTGTACGCTGCTAGGGACGACTGGAGAGGAGGGTCCATGTGGACGGGCTGCAGCAGTGAGCATGGCAGGGGAGCTGGGTCGGAGCAGGTGTCGTCTACCTCTGCAAAGAGTGTCGTGGAGAGGAGCCCGCTGTCGCGCTGATTGTCGTTTCCTGAGGCGGCCATGGTCGAGAACAAGACCAGCAGCAAGGCTGGCAGCTAGACCACGTCGTGTCTGTCATAAGCTTTGAAGATGGGGGGACGACGGACAGCAAGACAAGGACGAGAGAATAAATCACCGAGAACAAGAATCAAAAGAAGGGTGGTGAAGACGAGTCATGAGAACAAAGACCCCGACGCATCATAACTGATTGCCGAGCTCAGCAGACGAAGCGAGATCATGAGCGCAGAAAACGGCACGTATGGCAAGGCGAAGGGCGTGGCCGTCGCGATGCTGCGGTGGAGGTGGAAGGGGAGTCTGGAGAACGAGAGAAAGGGATGATGGGCGGTCTGCGAGCAGACACAAGGAGCAGCAAGAGCCATGGCAGTTTGAAAAGGAAGGAGCAGCCTTGGTATTTAATGACAACGGATCTAGGAAGCTGCGGCGGTCCGTCGTCGCCGCCTCATCGAGCAGGCTGGCTACGCGAGCAGCTGGATGAAGGCACGGCGCTAAAAACCCGGTGCGAACCGCAGAAGCGCCATGATGGCGTCTACAAACTCAGGACATGGATACGGAGGCTCCAAACGCGGACGCAAACGATACGCGCGCCAGACGCTTGCGCACAAGAACGCCGGTTTTTTTTATCGCTCGCCAGCGGCATCCAGCAATTGTCTGTTTTATTTTTGTTTCATCGCGTCTCGTTCTCATTGGCTGTGCGCCTGGCTGCCACACAAGCCGTCGAGCGGCCGAGCGGCGGGCGATGGGGCTCAGGTGGCGCGGCGCAGGGCGTGTTCGAGATCCGCGCACATCGGGGCAGCGTGGGTGTGCAGAGAAGAAGCGCGGATAAGGCGCGCCGATGCGGGTGTGTCGACAAAAATAACCCAGGGGGCCAGGCACGCGCAAAGCAGACACCAGACGGACGACAAAGGGGCGATCAGAGGAGCCGGGCGCGTCTGACGGCGATCCCCAAGGGGTCCGCAAAGGAGGGTACCCTCGATGTACTTTGCGGAGGGGGTGCTCTGTACGGAGTACTCTTGAAGACGGCTGATTTTGTGAGTTTGCCTGTGCACGACGACAGGGGGAGAGACTGACACCCAGGCATGTCACATTGCAACTGTGCAACTACTTGTACACGAAGAACAGGGGAGATTACGAGGCCGGCCAGGTACCCTGCTCTGGTCGCAGGCGCGAACTGCATGCAAACGGGAGACAGACCGCATCGTCCAACGGCGGACAGACGGTTCGAACCGCCAGCCATCGGGGGCGAAGAAAGCACGAGTGCCGACATGAAGCCCCCCGTATTGTACTGAGTACTCTGTACTTGTACATCCGCTCGGTTCCCGTGTCCGCCGCAGCGCGCGAGTGGCTGTCTCCGGCGCCTGTGGTTGGCCAGTTTGCACAGCGGCCGCGTTCAGCAGCACGGGCGAGAGTCGAGGGCGTGCAGGCGGATGGGCTGCGGGCCGGCGGCTGCGCGGTGGGACGAGACGGGACGAATACAGGCCGAACTCTGCAGCCGCACAGCCCAGGCGACGTTCGGTCCACAAAACAAGGGAAAATAGACGCTCGGCATGGGATGGCACATGCATACGACGTGTCCCGCACCCCCTCTTGGCTTGCGTCCGTCGAGGCCCGCTGCCTGCTCGGGGAGGTGGCACGCCCCGGACGTTGGCGTTGATCACAGAGAGACGACACCCAGGCCCTCGTACGTGGACCGTGTGTACAACTACGCGCGGCTGCCCCGGCCGACACGCGCGTGCGGGCCGTCCGCAGACGCAGAGAGGCAGCGGCTAGCAGACGCAGCGGCCGCCGAGACGAGCGCGCGCGAGCACGGTGCTCGCTCGCCCGTCACATCCGCGCGAGGCGCTGCGCGGCTGTTTGCGCCTCACGAGTCTGGCCAGCCGCAACCAACAGTCGACGGTCACAGCGACGATGCATCCGCGGCGTCTCGACTGCCGCGCGTGTGTTCGACGTCGTCTGGTCCATCGCGCGGCATCGTGGTGTTGGAGGTGCCCTGCGGAGGATCGGACGCGGGAAGGAGTCGTGCCCTCGCTGGATTTTCTCGCGAAGCGGACCGCAATCCTCCGGATTCCTCTTCCGCCCGCAGGCCACTGCGGTAACGAGGGAGGAATCCTGCCGACGGCCGCATCCTTGCGGAGGATACGGCGATTCACAGGCAGCGCCAGTCCGGATAGAGACAGACGCCGCCCCCACACGGCGTGCGAGATTGCCCAAGCATATATTTATGCGCGTTATGACCAAAGTACAAGTACGGGGTATACGGAGTACGGAGTACTTGTGAGGAGCACGAGCACGAGCAGACAGATATCCCGTGAACCCTGTGCATATGTGCGTGTGCTGGTTCATCACACACATCACACACGCATCCCGGGGTGGTGTCTGTCGTACGATCTCGAAGCGCCGTCTATAGCACGAGCGCATTAAGAGTCGTCAAGAAGCTGAAACAAGAGTCCGAGGCGTGTTTCCAGAAACGGATTTGAGGCTCTCAAATACGCTGGCGGAGGATTACGCTGACAGAGTCTCGACATTCCATAAAAATAGACAGCACAAGATCCGCTCCAGCCGTCTTCATACGTGTCTCCTCCGGCGTGAGACGGCGTGCCCGGCTTACCTTCTGGTCGCTCTGGTTTCCCGTGACCGCTGGCTGCTGCTTGCGCTGCGACGCAGAGGCTCCGGAATGCCCCAGCTGCGAACTGGGCGCGAGCGGCTCTGTCCGTCCATCTGTTTTTCGCCCCCCTGCTTCCAAAAAAAAAAGAGGGTGGGATGGAACGGGACGGGGCTTTGCCTACTCCGTAGTTCATCACACATCTGCGGCCAGCCAGCCAGCTCTCCACCCTCCCAAACGGCGTGTCTGACAGCGGCGAGCCTCCACAGCTGCAGCCGCCGTCGAATCAGCTGCGTTGCCGCCGGCGCCTGGACAAGTACTCCGTACAGAATGCTCCTGTACTTGTTATACGAGTCGGTCCTCTTTGCCAAATCTGTCCTCGTCTGCTGGTGGGCAGCCCACAGAGGGCAATCTAATCCGTAAGCATACGGGTGTCTGGGCATGCGCGAGCTCACAGATGTGGTACAGGCGTGCATCCGTCAACACAAGCATGCAAGAGCGAGAGCCTGCAGGTCGAAGAGATGTGCTGCGGGGCTCGAGGCTGAATCTAAATGTAGAATATGCACGCGGAGAAGGATCTGTAAGACGGGGCGTAGAGGTGGCTTATTTTGCCTTTTTCGATTTATTTTCGTTCTTGCGAGTTGGGCTGCCCGACAATATCTCCCCCCAGAGCAAATGCACAATGGCAGAGGCCTCGCCCCTGCCTCAGTACTCGACGATTTTCACCTTGGCCTGGACGTCTTCTGGCAGCTCGTCCATCCGCAGCAGGCCCGCCTGGATGCAGTCGCCCAGCACAAAAAAGGCGCGCTCCTGCGCATACTGGAGGTAGTCGAACTCGTCCTCCTGATTGGCAGCAGCGTCGCCTTCCTCCGCAGCCTTGCCTGCGGCGGCGGCGTTGTTGTCACCGCTGCCACCGCCGCTGCCGCCGTCCCCCTCCGCCTTCAGACGGAAGCCGGGCACTTTGGCTTGCACGATGCCCCACGCCACCCACAGCGCGCTGTTGGCCACCCGCCACAGCCGCGTCTCCTCCATGAGCTCAGCCACCTGGCGCTCGACGAGCTCCTCGCGCCGCCGTTCCTCCTCGACCCAGCCCCCGGGCGGTGCCCGCGCGTCGAGCATAAAGTCGACGATGGAGCTGGACGAGCTGGCCACGGGGGCGGGCCCCTGCGGCGGCGGAGCGTGGGCCGGGAGAGCCGGCGGGGCTGACGCCGTTGCTCCTCCCGATACTCCTCCCGACAGCGGAGGCGGCTGCTCGTGGAGGGGCGTCAGAGGCGGCAGGGCCGTGGGGCCAAACCGAGGCGTGCTGCTGGCGCGCTGGTGCGGGAAGCCGGGCTGGTGGTCGACGTAGGCCCGGATGAAGCGGCGCTGCTGGTCGGGCGTCGGGTACCGCTGGTGGAAGCAGGCGTGCGGCGCGACGCTGTCGTGGTAGTCGTAGGTCCACTCGGTAAAGTGGTTGACAAACTCGACGCAGGGCGGGTTGGCGGCGGCGTATTCAAAGTCGATGACGATCAGCTGCTTGTGCTCGTTCTCGGGCTGCAGCAGCGGGGACTTGTCGTCCGGCTGCAGGCGCAAAATGTTGCCATATTGGGTCTGCCAATGTCAGCCTTGGAATGCAATGCATGAGGGGCGAGGAAAGAAGACGAGGCTCACATCGTTGTGGGCAAAGATGAGACGGTCCCGGAGACGTCGCGGATCGCCGTAGTAGCTCTTCACCAGCGCCCGGTGCTTGTCGATCAAGGCCTTGAACGTGGGCCATTCCACGCCGCACACGAAGCCGCGCGACTTCCAGGTGCTCATAAAGGACCCGGCGGGCGGCTCCTGCTGGCGCGCCCGCCGGACCTCGTCGTCGAGGAACGTGATGGTGGCCTCCACCGAGTCCAGCCAGCGGTCCCAGTTGCGCCACACCGTGGGCCCGCCGTCCTTCTCCTCCTCGAGCAGCTCCACGCCGTCGTGCAGCTCGCGCATGCGCTTGGCAATCTGCCGCGACGTGTCGGGCTCGCGGAGGTTCGCGGCCGTCAGCGTCGTGGCCGTGAAGAACTGCTCGAACCGTCCGTTGGCAAACGTGCCCAGGAGACGCGGGCCGATCTTCTTGCGCGCCAGCCGCCGCAGCACGCTGAGCTCCTTCTCGCGGTCGATCAGGTGCTCTACCTGGGGGCCGTAGATGCGCAGCAGCAGCTTGTTCGGCAAAACACGCTTGCCGTCCTCCACAGCGTTGCTGCCGATGTTGATACTGACGCTGCTGCTGTTCCCGCTGCTCAGCGGCGCGGTGGCCGTGCCGGGGTCCAAGCCGCCCCCACGGCCGGCCCCTCCGCTGCCGCCCCGGCCGCCGCCGCCGAGCTCGGCCGGCGGCGACACGACGTAGACGGCATTGGTGAGAGCCCCACTGAGGCGCTCGACCGAGATGGTCTCGCCGGCGTCCAGCGGCACCTTGCGCCAGCCTTTGAGCCGCAGCGTGTGCGCCAGCCGGATGATCTCGTTCTTGAAGCTGAGCCATGCCTGACGCTCTTTCTCTTCGCGCCGCCCCGAGACGGATCCGGCGTCCGACGCGGCACTGGGCACCGCCGTGGCCGCGTACTTGAGCGTCCGCGAGTTGTCCAGGAGGGCGTCGCAGCTGGGCACCAGCACATCGCCGTCCAGGTACTCGGTGTCGGACGACGCCGTCCGGCTCGGCTGGTAGCGGAGGGTGCGCGAGTGGCGCCGGCCGCCGCCGCCGCCGCTCAGGCCGCTGCCAATGCGCAGGCTGCCAACGTAGCCCGCGAGGGACTCCATGCCCAGCGCCGCCACGCTGTCGTCGAGGATGCGCTGCAGCCGGTCCAGGGACACCTCGCTGGACGCAGACCCCGTCGACGGCGCCCGTTGGCGGCGGATAGCCGGGTCGCGGCCGGGCGACGTCATGGCCAGGCCGTCGGCTCCGCCTTCGGACGTCTCCCCGCCGTCGTGGTCGTGGTTGTCGTCGTCTTCGGAGGCCCGCGTCGTAGCGGGCGCGCCTTCGCTTGCCTGCTCGTGCCGCCGCTCGCGCGCCTTGCCCTTGGCGTCGCCAGCCGGCGGCGACTTGGTCTTGCGGCTGTGGCCGTGCGAAGTCCGCACATGCCGCGCCTTGCGGGCTTCCTTCTTGGCCCGCTCATGCTGGATCCACTCGGCCATCTGCGCCAGCAGCCGGCCGGTGATCTGGTCGACGGTGCGGTGGCGACGCTGGTGCTGCAGGGGGTGGGCGTGCGGCCGCAGCATCGGCGAGACGGGCAGCTGCGGATCGTCGGCGGGCAGCTGGGCGGGCGACGCCGCCATGTACGAGGCCAGGCCCTCCAGGCTGGCCTGGCTGGCCTGGCTGCTGAGCGGCGTCTGCGCCGAGGGCGACACTGGGACCACCGCCGCGCGGCCGCTGAGGCGCCGCGCCACGCTGGCCGGGAACTGCTTTCGCGGCAGCGGCGGCTCCTCCACCGGCGGCGGCGGCTCCAGCACATCGGTGACGTCGGGCTCCGCGATCTGCACGGCTGCCGGATTCAGCACGGTCAGCGGGCCCGAGACCAGGTCCACCAGAGGCAGAACACGCGGCCGCACTCACCTTTCACGGCACCGCTGGGGGGCGGCGTCCGCTCCGAGTCGTCCCGCAGCGCTGAGCGGAGAGGCATCGACCGGGGCGACTCGGTCGCCGGTGACGGGTTGGACATGGCCAGAGATGCTTGGATAGGCTGCTTCGGCAGGCCGGGCGAGGTTCAGGGCAGCTGGGAAGCTCCGAGAGACTCAAACTGGCGTTCCCAAGAGCGACGGTGAAGAAGAGAGCGCCGGCGTCGTGGACGAGGACGGGATGCACGAGGAGGGACAGGAGCGGGGCAAGAGTGCCCTGCTCTCAGAGTCGCAGCGGAGTGCGGCTGGTGGCCGTGCACACGCGGTCTAGCTCCTTGGCTCCTCCGCAAAGCCCTTATCGTGCGTGGTTTGCGCATTTTGAGACCGTCTCTGAGAATGGTGACGACGGGCTTTGTTTTTGCCTCTTTGGCCGCAGCACTGCTTTGGTGCATATTTATACACTCTATGCATCTAACCATACGGCCACCAAAAGCGGCAAGAAACTTGGCAGCGAGCGACGTCAGTCCAGCCTCGAGACTGCGCATCCTTTGCCCGCCCTCAGTTGCATGGAGCGGACCTGAGATGTTGATCCTTGGCCATGTTTTCGCCCCGGAGCCGTGTGCCGCCTTCCACGAAATGGGCGCCAAATCGACGTCACGCCGCGTCCTGGTCGTGCCACCGGAGCACAACACATACAGCGCCACTGCGCTTCTCGAGCCTGTCGTCTCCTCAGACTCACTCGTACAGCAGAAGAAGCTGATTTCGGTCTGCCATGCTCGGTTGAGGCGTCGGTGGCGGCGGGACGGCCTGGCCGGCACCGCTCTCCGTCGCACGCCTCGACGCGAGTCCTGCTGGACGTCTCAGAACCCGCAGGCTGAGAGCCGCAGGCTGAGAACCGCAGGCTGAGAACCGCAGGCTAAGAACCGCAGGCTAGAGGTATTTTCGCCCTGATTTGGGAATCCTGAGCAGGCCGATCCGTTTCTTGCTGCAGTGGACTGTCCTGTCCCTTAAAGAATGCCATCGCTCTCGCCCTTGAGCCGCTCCACCCGCTTCTGCTCCCAGTTGTCAAGGTCCTTGTGCGCCAGTCTCTGTCAAAAGCTGCTGTCAGCG
Source organism: Ophiostoma fasciatum (assembly GCA_019925495.1). Taxonomy (NCBI): domain Eukaryota; kingdom Fungi; phylum Ascomycota; class Sordariomycetes; order Ophiostomatales; family Ophiostomataceae; genus Ophiostoma; species Ophiostoma fasciatum. The sequence continues at coordinate 126,562 of JADHKM010000029.1, read as the reverse complement.
TCGTTCATCCTCAATTGCAACGCGTAGAACAAACACCGCGCATCCAAAAGCACGGAGCAGAGCAGCACGTACGTTGTACTCGTCCCGCATGTTCACCCGCCGCCCAGCCTTGCCCAGGCCCAGCTCTTCCTCGCGCGACAGCTGCCGCACCTTGCGGTCGTGCCGCTCGTAGCGGATGGCCGTCGCCGGCGTCAGGACAAACGACCCGCCGACAATCACGGCCATGAAGGGCAGCCCGAACAGCAGAAACGGACGCTTGGCCATCGCCGCGCGGTAGCGCGACGCAAACGTATTGGCGTCGGCCGCCGACCGGTACTTGTTTTTCGGAAAGGCGCCCATTGTGAAGAAGCAGGCTCGTAGGCGCGGTAGGCGGTCCAGATGGTCTCGGGTCTCGTGGCCGTCCGTCGTTCGATCTGCGGCGCTCTCAATTTTCGCCGTCAGGTCCGGCGTTGCCAAATTGAGCCACGTGACCACGCGACCCGTGCCCCGCCCAGGACGCCGTGCCTTTTTGCCAACGGCGCGTGCTTGAGCCAGCGACGACTTGTCTACGACCAGCACGCGCAACCCCCCCGCCGCGGTACAGCCATTGAACCGCGTGCAAACGACGCCGACGACGCCGCATTGGCCCGATGAAGCTCTACGATGAGCCCGCCGCCTCACCATGCCTCCCGCCGGGCGGACGACGGTGGCGGCGAGCCGACACGCTCGCCAGACGCGCCGCAGAACCCCGACAATGACCTGCAGAACGGCGGCGAGCGGAACCCCAAGAGGCGGAAGACCGAGTCGGCGCACGTGGTGTCGCTGATGACAAACCTGCGGAATCGTATCTGCGTTCGCTTTGGCGTCACGATGGGCGACAGTGTGCGCGAGACGCTCGCAAATATGAGGTTCGTTGGGAGGCGTCGTTCGAAGTGGACGAGGGCCGGGGACGGTTTGCAGAACGAGCTCGCAGACTGACGGTGGACAGCGAAGCCATCCAGGACCGCATCGAGCTGCAGGACGAGCAGAGCATCTGTCTAGCGCTGCAGTACCTGAGCCAGGTCGTGTGCACCGTCGACCATACGGCGTCCCTCGCCAAGCCAGACGACGAGGGCTCTGCCATCGTCTGCAGCTACTGCAAAGAGGTCAACCCGACTGCGGCTCTATCACGACACCGTGAACGGGACAGGGAGGTTGCGGCATGTGCCTTTCGGCTTTTTGAGAGCATCGCCACGAGCCGCGTGCCGCCGTCCGGACCGCTCGCCGTGCGGGCTCTGATCCTTCTGCGACGCCTGGCCCTTCATGCCGGCACGAGCGAGATTCTCGACTACGAAAGCTCGACCCTCTGCAAGTGGTGCTCTGCTCAGCTCTACAGCCCCGACCGGGCCGTGCGGGTGCAGGCGGCGTATGTACCGGCCGTCCCACTCCCCCTCCTCACCATACTTGTGGCACGAGCTGAACGAACGGCAGGAGATCTCTCAGCGCATTCGTCCGCGACCGAGACGACGATTTCCGCACAACGATGGAGAAGAACAGGCAGCGTTTCTATCGCGGGCTAGACCGCATGCTGGGCTCGGGCGACTGCATTGCCCAGGAAACGAGCGCTCTGGCGTGGACGCAGCTGGGGATGTGAGTTCCTCTCCGGCCTCTTTTTCATCTTCTCCTGTCTGACCGAGATGCAAAGGGTTGTGTGCGAGAACCAGCTGGAGCCCATGCTTCGCGGGCTTCTGCACCACCTGGACAGCGAGCACAAGCCGGTCTGGCACGTGGCCATATCGGAGGTGAGAGCGAATCCGCAGGAATCCGCACCAGCTCGGACCTCCTCTCCATCTGCTGACGCCTGCTGCAGATACGATATCTTGCGCTCTGGTTCGGGAGGACGCCCAATGAGATCTTCGAGCCGTACTGGCGGACAACGGCGCATCTCATTGTCAAACACATTGCAGTCCGGCCTGCCGTCGCCACGGCCATCGCCAACTTGTTCGGCACGACTGCGCCTCGGCTGGCGTTGCGCCTGCAGTCGCATGCCGTCCCCGAGCTGCTCTTCCAGAGAGACTTTGTGACCATTCGAAAACTGGCCGAGTACCGCGGCGACGGCAGCGAAATGTGGCCGACAATCATGGACCAGTCGAACTTGACATCGACCTTGGCGTTCTGGGTGCAGCTGCCGCAGAGCGTGGCGACACTGGACGATCTGATGGAGCGCTTGCAGGCTGTGTCTGCTCGCCTGGGACCGGCAACCATCTGCGAGGTTATGGGCGCCTCTGCAATTCCGGTGCTTGCTGAGCTCTTCATACGGCTGGCGTACGAGACCGACCAGATCCCAGACCACTTTGCGAGTGTACGTGCCCCCGAGGACAACATCTGGAACTAGAATGCTGACAGGGACGCAACGGCGCAGGCTGTGGACGGAATTGGCTTTGCACCGATTCTCACGATTGCCCGGCTGCTGAAAAACGACACGGGACGACAAACCGACGGCCGCGTTGTGATTGAGTTTCTGTCCGAGCACGTCCTCGGCTTCACGACACAGCTCTCGAGCGTCCGCGTCTACGAGGGGAAGAAGCATCTTTGCCATTGGATCAACGGCATCAAGGCCCTCGAGATTCTCATCAAATACCTGCAGTCGGAAATCCGGGTTGCCCGTCCCCAGGTAAGGCACCCGGCAGACGATGCGGGATGGGGTTGGGGACCCAGCTGACCCATCTTGCGTAGGTCACAGCGTTTCTTCTCGATGCGCTCTGCGACGACACGGACTACGCGCCGTGCTGGCAGGTCGGGGTGCGACGAGCAGCTATCTCGTGCTGGGCTGCTCTGGTGCAGAACGTCGGGGACGGAAATGTGCACACGCTGGTCGAGACCACTTTTGCCGTGATCCGCAAGAACTGGCCCCAATTTGGCGACTGGGAGAAGTCCAAATGCCGCGAGTTGCTCGCGTGGCTGCTTGCCAAGCCAGGCGGCCGCCACCGAGAGTGCCTTGTCGACAAGGTCGACGTGCTGCCGCACCTCAACATACCGGAGCTTCAGAAGAGTGTGGACAACAAGGTCGACAAGCTGCGCAGACCGCTGGGCGGCATGCAGACCATCGACCTGTTTGCGCAGCGCATCATGCACGAGAACGTGGACGTTGTCTTGGTTGCCCTGCAGGATGCCAAGGAGTTCCTGCAGAGCAACCAGGATTTCCTCCAGGCGCCCGTGCAGGGCGAGAAGTCGGACTCGGCGGTTGCGCACTTTGTGCGGGCTCTTCTCGACTGTGCGGCCAAGTACAACGCCTCGGAGCCGGCCGTGGCCTCGGACTGCTTGGCCTGCATCGGCCTCGTCGGCTGCCTGGATGCGAACCGGCTCGGCGCCGTCGGCAAGGAGCCGCCCCTCGTGGTGATCTACAACTTCCGTGTCGTCGAGGAGGGCCTCGACTTTGTCTTGTACATGCTGCAGCACGTGCTCACGCGCGCGTTCCTGTCGGCGACCAACCCGACAAGCCAGGGCCTGATTGCCTATGCCGTCCAGACGCTGCTCATGCGCTGCGGCATCAGCAAGGCTGTGCACAGCCAGGGCCACCAGCTGCAGAGCACCTACGCGAAATGGAAGGCCCTCCCCGAGCTTGTGCAGGTCGTGCTCTCCCCTCTCCTCGTCTCCAAGTACCACATCGCGCCGTCGGCGCTCGTGCATGCGCGCTATCCCATCTTCCGCCCCGGCTGCACGTATGCCGAGTGGCTGCGGCTTCTTGTGGTCGATCTGCTGGCCAAGCCGCAGAGCGAGTTTGGCGAGTTTCTCAACGAGTCGCTGTCGCGTGCGGCCAAGGGCCAGGACCTCGCCGTCGCCGAGTTCTTGTTGCCTTACATGGTCGTGTACGCCGTGACGGGGACGCGCAGCTCCGAGAAGGACCGGGAGCAAATCACCCTCGAGCTCCAGCATATCTCGCAGTATCGGCCGCCTGACGAAGCACCCTCGGCGGAACGCGAACAAGCCAAGCTGTTTTACGATGTGAGTTTGGACAGGCTGCAGTCCGAGCCCCAGTTGCTGTTGCCCTTTTGCTGATCCGCCCATCTCAGGCTGTGTTCCGTGTGATTGAGTATGCATTCGTCTGGCTTCGGAGCTGCATCCACTATGAGAAACCCGTCGGGGTTCCGCACCTGGAAAAGTTTGTCGAGGCGTTTCCAGCCGAGGTTCTCTCGCAGATGGCCCTCTATTGCAAGGACTATGCGCGCGCCATGTTCTTCCTCGAGCCCGTGGCCATGGCCAATGTGCCCAAGGACGCGGTCGAAGAGACGGCGCGACGGGATAAGGCAGAGTCCGACATGATTGACATTTACGCGCAAATCGACGACCCGGACTGCCTGAGCGGCATCATGTCCAAGGTTGGTAGCTTTGTGGAGATGAACACATACCACAAGGCGCTGCTCGAACAGAAGGCAGGCCGGTGGGAGTCGGCCACGACGTGGCACCTGTCGGACTTGAGCACCGAGCCGGACAACGTCGACATCCAGGCGCGTGTTCTCAAGTGCCTCCTCGAAGCAGGGCATCACGGTAAGCGACAGATTCGGAAGCAGGCGTTTCTCGAGTTTCTTTTTTGCTGACAGTCCTAGACGCTCTCTTGGCCAGGGTGGACGGCATGAACCTCGCAGACGCTCCGGTGACCACGGTCAACAAGGTGCTCCCGCTGGCCTTGGAGGCCTCGTGGGCAACGTTCCAGTGGCACAAGCTGGAGGCGCTTGTCCCGGTCTACAAGGGGGACGTGTCGGACAGCTTCAACGTCGGCATCGCCAACGCGCTCAACCAACTGCGGCAGCAGAACATCGAGGGCTTTGACCAGACCTTGGTCAAAATTCTGGACCGCGTGGCATCGTCCATGTCGTATTCGACGACGTCGTCGCTGCAAGCCTGCCACGAAGCCATGCTGAAGGCACACGTCGTCACCGACCTGCGCCTGATCGGCTCTGCCACGGTCCCCGACGCCGTCGACGTCATGGAGCGGCGGTCGAGCGGGCAGGGCCCGAAGAAGACGCGCGCGGTTGTCACAACGCTGATGCAGAGACTCGATCTGCTGGGGGACGTCAGCGACAAGCGCTATGTGCTTGCGCTGCAGCGTGCGGCGATGGAGTCGCTGCGGCCGGTCTACGGAGACAGCGAGATCTCGATGCTGTGGCTGCTAAGCGCGCGGTTCGCGCGGAAAACGGGCTCCAACAGCGAGTGCCTCAAGGCGATTGCGCACGCACGCCAGCTGGGCGACCCGGCCGCGGAGGTGGAAAACGCGCGCCGGCAGTGGGCGTGGGGCGGCAAGCACCAGGCCATCGCCGACCTCCGCACGGCGATCAACCGCGGCCTCTTGAGCGACGGCGGCAGCGGCAGCGGCAGCGGCGTCGGCGGCGGCGGGGGACCTCTCAAGAATACGTGGTCGATGCAAGGGCCGGCGCCGCTGGCAGCGCGGGCGGGGCTCTTGCTCACGCGGTGGCTGGATGCGAGCGGCGAGACGTCGCCGTCGGCGCTGCGCGACCAGTACCGCGGGCTTGCGACCAAGTACAGCGACTGGGAGAAGAGCCAGTTCTTCCTGGGGCGGCACTACAAGAAGGTGCTGGAGTCGGAGCAGGCGCTCAAGCCGGACGAGCAGAGCGACGGGTTCCTGACGGGCGACCTGGCACGGCTGGAGATTGAGAACTACCTCCGGGCGGCACGGCTGGGCACCAAGTACCTGCACACGACGCTGCCGCGGGTGCTGACGGTGTGGCTGGGGCTCGGGGCGCAGCTGGACAAGGCGCCGGACGGCAAGGCGGCGGTGTCGGAGGAGCTGCGGCGGCGACGCACCGACGTGCTGACGACGCTGCACAAGCGGCTGCTGCGGCACCTGCACCGGCTGCCGCCGTACATTTTCTACACGGCGCTGCCGCAGCTGGTGGCGCGGATCAACCATCCGAACCGGGAGGTGTGCCACGTGCTGGACCAGATCATCTCCAAGGTGGTGCAGGCGTACCCGCAGCAGGCGCTGTGGTTTGTGTTTGGGGTGATGACGGCGCGGGGGCCCAAGGGCAACCAGACGAAGCGGGCGGCGGAGCGGCTGATCAAGGCGCTGTGCACGCCGACGGGCCAGGCGGTCGTGGCGTCCGGGGCGAAGCTGCCGACACTGCAGTCGATGCTGCGGAGGGGCGTGACGCTGGCGGACGAGCTGGTCAAGGTCGGGCGCAAGGGCAACTACCGGGCCAACAATGCGACCAAGGCCGTCAGCCTGCAGCGGGACATGAACTTCCATCTCGCCAAGGAGCCGTGCCCGCTGGTGATCCCCATTGGGCGCTGTCTCACGGCCGTGCTCCCCGGGCGGCTGCCGGACGCGGGTGGGTCCGGCGGCGGGCACACGCTGTCGGCCGTGGCGGGCACGTCGGCAGCGGCAGCAGCAGCAGCAGCAGCAGCAGCAGGGGCAGCAGGGGCAGCAGGGACAGCCGGAGCCGCGTCGTCGGTCGCCAGCAGCATGGACAGCAGCGCGGCGGGGTCGGGGCTGGGCGCGCAGGCGACGCACAACGCGTTTGCGTCGGACGTGATCACGATCCAGTCGTTTGAAGACGAGGTGCTGATCCTGGGGTCGCTGGCGCAGCCGCGCAAGCTGACGATCCGGGGGTCGGACGGGCGGCTGTACGACCTCCTGCTCAAGCCCAAGGACGACATGCGGACGGACCAGCGGATCATGGAGGTGAACGCGCAGATCAACCAGGCGCTGCGCAAGGACACGGAGGCGATGCGGCGGCAGCTGTCGATCCGGACGTACGCGGTGACGCCGCTGAGCGAGGACTGCGGGATCATCGAGTGGGTGCTGGGGCTCAAGACGCTACGGGAGATTGTGCGGCCGTACTACGACTTGCGGCGGAGCCAGGTGCAGCCGCGGCCGCCGGAGCACATGGAGATTCAGAAGATGCTGATGGAGGCGGGGACGCCGCGGCAGCGGACGGCGGTGTTTACGACGGCGGTGCTGCCGGCGTACCCGCCGGTGCTGCAGGAGTGGTTCATGCGGCGGTTTCCGTACCCGGCGGTGTGGTTTGCGGCGCGGCTGCGGTTCACGCGGTCGGCGGCGGTGATGTCGATGACGGGGGCGGTGCTGGGGCTGGGGGACCGGCACTGCGAGAACGTGCTGGTGGACGAGGACAGCGGCGGGGTGATGCACGTGGACTTCAACTGCCTGTTTGAAAAGGGGCGGCTGTTTACGCAGCCGGAGACGGTGCCGTTCCGGCTGACGCAGAACATGCGGGCGGCGATGGGGATCTGCGACCACCGGGGCCCGTTCCGGCGGTCGTGCGAGCTGACGCTGCGGATGATGCGGGAGCAGGAGGAGACGCTGCTGGCGGTGCTGGAGGCGTTTATTCACGATCCGACGCTGGACCTGCAGGCGGACCCGCGGGGCGGCGGGCAGCAGCAGCAGCAGCAGCACCTGGCGGGCGGCGGCGGCGGGCGGGCGAAAGCGGCGCCGGTGGTGAAGCTGGACCCGCAGAGCGTGGTCAAGAACATCAAGCGGCGGATGAACGGGCTGCTGTTTGAGGAGACAATTCCGCTGGGGGTGGAGGGCCAGGCGTGGGAGCTGATCAAGCAGGCGACGGATGCGCAGAACCTGTCGGCCATGTACATTGGCTGGGCGCCTCACTGGTAGCACGATATACCGGATATCCGTACAAGTACATTGGCTGGGCCGCACTGTAATACGACAGACATTGCAACAAAAGTACAAGAGCACGATAGAGCGCGAGGGCCGATACGAGCCGACAGCGAAGCCGGCGGCGAGCTGGCTTAAGCAGCGCGCGTCGAGACAAGGCGTTGCGAGAGTTGGTGGCAACGTGGTCGAGGCGATCAGCATGGATACGAGGACGAGGGCTTGGCAGAGGCGGTCAGCGAGGAGGAGGGGAGGAGGAGAGAGGAGGGGGGGAGGAGGGAAGAGAGGAGGAGGCGGAAGAGGGGGGAATTGGATGTGTAAAATGTCGAGGCTGGTTTCAGGATTTCCGGTTGTCTGCCTCGGCTGGCATCGGAGGGGAGAGGGAGCGTGAGGGGAAGGGTCAGGTGGCCGGCGAGAGATAACGTTGGCGGCCGTTAGTCTGGCCTCTATGCAGGCGTGAAACGGCATGTCTTGGATGTGTGCAGTTGTGTGCAGTTGTGTGCAGTTGTGTGCAGTTGAGTGCAGAAAGTGTGCAGAAAAGTGGACGCGGCGAGACAACGGCTGCATGCCAGTCGGCGGCGGCGGCGGCGAGAAGGCGACGAAAACGAAGCAGGGATGCGAGCAAGGCCACGCCGAGACCAGCAGACAGAGACAGAGACATGCAGTAGCCTGAAGCACCAAACGTGGCAGAACGAGGAGCGGCGGCGGCGGCGGCGGCGGTGGCAGACGAGCGCCAGGCACGCATTCTGCAGCAGCGTCGCATCGGCGGCGGCGCTGACAGAGGCACGCACTGCAAATGGAGTTTGTACGAAAAACGAAGCACGAAGCACGGGGTCGGCTGCAATGCCACTCTGAAGCACGACGACTGCTCCGCGTGACGTGCAGCCGACGCCGGTTTGCTCCGGCGGATACGACGCGGCGTGCGGCATCGGGCGATCAGGCACGGCGGCGCACAGAGAAGGACAGAGGAGTGCACAGCCATGCGTTTGATGCGAGGCGGAGTACTTTTGTCGCCTCGCGGAAACAAAGCGTTTTGTCGGCTAACGCGGGACAAAAGAAACACGCGTGTCCACGAAAAGAGACATCCCAACAGGGAGACAACATTCACGATGAGCGGTGAGCACACGAAAGAGGGGAAGAGGCCAAGACAAGACTACGGAGTAAGCATACGGAGGAGTATGCAGTCATGCTCAGGCCAGGGTGCCTGGCTGGTCTGCATCGGGTCAAGCGCCAGGGCCGGGCGGACCAGGGGCGGCGAGAGCGGGCGAGCTGGAGGCAAGGGAGGGCGGCGAGACGCCAATTTCCAGAGGGCCCGTTTTGGGGCGGCCAGCTGCTGTCGGGCAGCCCAAAGAAGCAGCAGAACGCGCAGACGAAATGAGGAGCCGCCGATCAGCGGGCCTCTGCGCTGCGGCCGCCCGCGGACGCCGCCGCCAGCAAGGCTGCTTCAGCTGGCGGGCGCCGTACTTTCAGAGACTTATCGGCCAGGAGGAGCAGCCGCAATTACAGAACAAAGAGGCAGCCGTCTAAGAGGCGGCGGCGGCGGCGCGGCGTCGGCGGCGTTCGGCGTCAGCGCCGTGAGGCTGCGCGTCTCCCGCCACCAACGCGCGGCCTGCCGGTACTCGAGTTTCAGCTACGGAGGAATACTCCAGCCAGAAACACAACTATCTCTACTCCGTACCTGGATACCGAGCCCAAGTCGTCAAGAAGCGGTGAGTCTGGCCCAGAAACACCGGCTAGCCTCGCGAGGGCGCTAGAGAGGTCACAAGGCAGCCAGCGACCCTGGTTCCTGCGTTGGCGGACAGGGGTGCTCGGCGATGGTGGCCCAGAAATAGACGGGCACGGACACGACGGCAGCAGAAGACGTGCAGCAGCGTGCAGCAGCGTGCAGCAGCGCAGCGGCCGAGAGAGTTTGGTGTGCATTTTGGTGTGAGTTGGTGTGAGAGCGTGCAGCCAACTATCCGTAGGTGCAGCGCGCCAATGCAGGCTGTAATTGCAGTGTCTCACCCGGCTGCGCAGCGGAAACCGCACGAGCCGAGGGCGGGTGGGCAGACGGGGCGCCGTGGTTGGCTGGTGGCCAGGCGGTGGTGCGGATGCGCTGGTGCGATGCGCTGGCAAAGCCGTTTTGCTTTTTTCTCCGACGCTGCCTTTCGTTTGATTTTCTTTCACGGCCGCGCTGGTTTTTCCTCTTGGTCTCTGCATCGCCTGGTCGTCTTTGTTCTTCCCCTCACAGCATCGGCAACCCCTGGCTAATTGGTTTGTGGCAAAAAAACGGAAGAAAAAAAAAAAGCAATAGGAATGAAAAAAAAGAAAAAGAGACCAAGCCCAGTGGCAAGGTGCGCTCTTTTCGTCTTTGTTCGTGCACTTCCGCACGCACGTCCTCTGCCCACGTTCCCGGCCGTCCGGCCGCCCGGCCTCTGAGCCGTCCCATGTCTCAGTCCGACTGTCGTGAGGTCGCCGACGGCCCAGCATCAGCCAGCGTCTGCCACGACGACTGCCCCTTTGGTCCGCCGTCCGGCGCCTCAGCCAGCGATATTTTGCGCCGCCTTGCCCAAACGGGAGCTGGCCGCCCAGCCTGTCCACGTCTATCGTCGACTACGCCGTACTCCGTAAGTATTCCCTCGTATGGGCATCGTATCGGCGGGGATCCACGAGACAAAGAAGAAAAGCTGGAGGCTAGCAGCGAGCTAGTCAGGGCGCTTACTTGGCAGCGATATTGCGACAAGTACTCGTACCTGAGGCTCGCCCTGGCTGCGGCTGCCGTCCTTGTATACGTACGGGGTATCGTACGCCGACATCATCACGCTATCGATCGTCGTCAGGCTGCCTCCCCGATCCTATCGTCCTCCTGGCAACGAGCCTCGAGGCCGCGTGATTGTGCCGGGCGGAGAATTTCGCCGACAGTCGCAGAGAACGGCCTCAGATGCAGCTACTCCTACAACTACTGCAGGCTCAACGACCGTACGAGACAACGTCCTGACCGCCGTCTTCTAGCGCTGCCCCTGTCTCACATCCTCATGGCCTTCTTCACCGCCAGAGCCGGCGAGCGATGCAAGGGAGACGGGGCCTGCTGGCCAGATGATCATGATCTCGCAAGCGTGCGACGCCAGCTGAAGCCAGGCGCTTCGTCCGTCCTCGCGCTACCCGTCGATCTCCACTCTGCTAGCCCGAGTACGAGCGGGTACCTTGGCCTGCGTGCGCGCCTGCACGCCCGGGCGCCCTCCTCAGGTACCACGCCGACCCCTGTCCGTGCCGTGGCACCCGTGCGTGCCCTGCTGAAGTGCGTGCAGGCTTGCCTGTTCTCCGCACGCTTGGTGTTTGGCCGCCGGGAGGCCAACAAAGAGAGGTGGTGCTGACGGAGAGATCGGCAGGCCCCGTCATCGATCTCTCTTTGTTGTACGTACTCGTCCTCGTAGGCCGTCTAAGCAAACGGAGTATATAATATCTCGGGCCCCTCGGCCTCTTCTCTCCCCTCTTCCAGCCCAGCAGCAGCCTCTCTCGTCTCATCCGGACGTCTTGTCCTGGTCCCTCGGCCAGCAAGACAGACAGATCACGATACTCTTTGTCTTTCTCTCTTCCTCCCCTCCTCCTCTTCCACCATGGTGTCCACCAGCCAGAGGCTCCTGCACCGCGCCCGGAGCCTGCGCCGCCTGCACAGCAACTTGTGCGGCCAGGCCGACGACCTGCCGGCCCTGCCCGTCTCACCCGTCTCGCCGGCCATGCCGGCCACTCCCCGGGCCATTCCCATGCCGCTGCCGCCCTCCCAGCGGCCGCGCACTGCCTACGATCAGCACGGGCACGGGCACGTCCACGGCCGTGAGCACGAGCACGAGCACGAGCAGGCCGCCTTCCACCTCCGCCACGCCTCCCGCGCCTCGTCCTCGTGGTCCTCCAACACGTCGACCGCCTCCACCACGTCCTCGTCCTCCCGCAACACCAGCCTCGAGTGGGACCCCCTGCGCCTGCACCCGCCCTGCATGCCGGTCCGCCCGGCGCCGCGGCCGCGCTTCCAGGCGGCCCCGTCCGGGTCGTACTTTTGGGACGACGACGACGACGACGAGGACGACGGCGGCGGCGATCAGGAGGACTGCTTCGGCTCGCCGACGCCCGTCGCCTCCGCCAGTGCGCTGCCGCTGCACGGCTTCGACTTTGGCTTCGGCCCGCGGCACACGTACGCCGGCCACGCCGCCTCCAGCCCGCAGACCCCCCGGCGGTCGACCTTCCGCCGCACCGTCGCCGACATCCGCCTGGCCTCGTCGTCCGACGACGCCCTCGAGGCCCACGGCCTCTCGGCGCCGCCGCCGCGCCACCACCGCCTGCGCGCGCACCAGTCCGAGGCCAACCTGCACATGCAGCAGCAGCAGCAGCAGCAGCAGCAGCAGCAGCAGCAGCAGGCCCGGCCCTCGACGCCGACAGCCTCGACGATGCCGGCCGTGCCCCCGTCCGCGCCCGCGTCGCCGTCGCCGTCGCTGTCCTCGTCCTCGTCCTTGTCCACCGCCAGCGAGCCGCCGTCGCCCGTCCAGCCGCGCCTGCAGCCGCTTGCGTTGACCGAGACGGAGCACTACTTTAAGCGCGGCGACTGGAAGCGGCGCGGCATCGTCTTTGGGGCGTTTGACGACTGATCTCCTTCATCTCCTCTATCTCCTCCCTCTACTTCTCTTGCCTACGGCATGTTTCCTTTGTCATGATACCCCTTCTCTGTACATGGTTTCTGCTTGGAGTTTCTGGCCACGGGAAAGGATGGGTCACGGATGGCTCAAGGGTGGCACACCAGCCTGACGAGGCGTTTTCTTCTGTCTATTGTCCGCCATAGGACCGGTCTGTTTCTGCTCCGAGGAGCGTCGTCTATCAAGGAGCGTCGTTTATCAATACAATCACAACCAAGCAAACAGCTCGCTGTGCGTGACACCGTAGCAGGACAGCGGCCGCCCTCAGTCCCGCACCACAATCCGCACCCGGCTGTCGCTGCCCGTCGACCGCCGCCGGAGGCTCACCCGCAGGCGCCACGCCTCGTCGCTGCGGGCGAGGGGCTCGCAGTCGGCGTGGCTGAGGCTCCGGCTCGGCCTGTGCGGCCGCTCGTGCGCGCGCTGCCGCTGCTCGCGCTGCCGCCGCTCGGCCTCCTCTCGACGCTCAGACTGCCGACGCCCGTTCTCCTGACGCTCGGCCTCTCGACGCTCGGCCTCTCGACGCTCGGCCTCTCGACGCTCGGCCTGCCGCCGCTCGGCTTGTCGACACTCGGCCTGCCGGGCTCGCTCGCGCTCGAGGCACACCGGGCAGATATCGAGCGTATGCTGGTATGTAGTCTCGCGGTGGCCACGCTCGTTGCGCTGCGAACAGCGTGCCCACGCCGTGTAGAAGCTGGGATGGCCGCAGCCGTAGCGGATGCCGTTGCGGAAGCACATGTTAGACCCGATAGTATGCAGGCTCTACAGTCTGTTCTCGATCTCGGCTTGTCCTGACAACAGACAGCAGACCGGCAATCAGCAGGGCGAAGCCCAACTTATACTCCTGCTCTCCTCGCCATCACCCGCGCCCTCGTCCTCCGCCTCTCGACAACGCCTCTGGTCAATGCCTCCGCGATATTCCGTCCCCTTCTCTCGAGCGTCGCGCCTGCGCACCGCTGCCTAAAAGGCGCGGCCATGCCAGCGGCCGCTCTGTCTGGTGACCGCGGGCTGCTGTGCTGGCCATCGCGTCACGGCTCTCGAGGCGGCCGCAGCGGCGGCCATCGCAGGCAGCCTCGCGGCGGCAGACGGGAATTATATGCGGCCCAGCAAGTAGGCGTTTAGAAAAGAGGCGCACTCGCACTGCCCAACAGACAGCCAGACAAGGGTATGCCAAGGGTATGTGGCTTGCTGCCTTGCCGGGTGGCCGCCCGGGCGGCCGCAGGATTCGCGCGTCGGCTCGGAAGAAGGCTGTACATTATGCGCGCTATCCAAAAGAAGAGCCAAAGAGAACAAAGAACAGAAAAAAAAAACCCCAAAAAACCACGGGCTCATCTACGCTCGTCGGCTGCCTGCTTGTCGCCGCCGTGCAGCTTGCTCCACGCCTCGTCCACCTTGTCCGTCAGCCAGTCCCACCAAGTCTTGAGCGGGTTCTTGCTGCCGCCGCCGTCGCCGTCGCCGTCGCCGTCGTCGGCTGCGGGCGTGGTCGTCGGCGGAGGCCCAGCCGTGCTGGACGTCCCGGTCGCGCCGGCGGTTGTGGCCGCGGACGGCGCGCCGGTCGTCGTGCTCGACCTCGAGGTCGTCGGGGTCGTCGGGGTCGCCGGGGTCGTCGGCTGCTCCGCGCCCGTCGACGCCGCCCCGGCCGTGGTCGGCACCGCCCCGCCCGTCGTCGCGGTTTGGGTGTACGGCGGCACCGGGTCGGCGGGCTCCTCAACCGGGACGTCGGCGTCGTGCAGGCCGACCGGCTTCAGCGGCAGACGCAGCGTGCCGTTGTTGGGCTTGGGCTCGATGCCGATCGAGTCGCACAGCATGTTGTACACCTCGATGTTTTCTGGCGGTCAGTAGCAGGTCCACAGAGACAAACACGAGACAATCACGAGACAGAAACGTACGAAACGGCTCCAGCTTGCTGTTCGGGGCGTGCGGAAACGCCGGCCCGCGCGCCACAAAGATGGCCCGCATCAGCGGGTGCTCGTGGTCGTAGCCGTGCAGGCCGCGCGGGTGGTAGACCAGGTTGTTGGCGACGCCCTCGGCGACGTCAAACTCGGCGCGCTGCACAATGTTCCAGCCGGCCTTGGGCACCAGCCACAGCGGCGCGATGCGCGCGTTGCGCGAAAAGTGGTAGCGCGCCGGCATGTCCTCGTCGCGCAGGTACACGTCGACGTTGGGGTTGTCCGCCGTGCGCCGCCGCACCGCCGCCGCCAGCGCGGCCAGCGCCTCGGCGCTCTCGTTGCGCGGCCGCAGCCCGACCAGCGGCCAGCCGTCGACGTGCGCGACGGCGTCCATGTCCTCCACCAGGTCCTCCAGCTGCAGCAGCCGCGTCACGTCCGTCGTGGCCATGCCGTGGTCCGAGACCACCACCACGTTGACGATGCGCGTCAGGTTGCGCGCCTCCAGCCCCCGGAACACGCCGTCCAGCATGCCGTCCACCGCCGCGATCGTCGCCCGGATCTCCGTGCTGTTGGGCCCGTACCGGTGCCCGTCCTCGTCCACGTTGGGCACGTACGCCGCGATCAGCCGCGGCCGCACGTCCCGCTCCGCCCCCTGCTCCGGCCCGGGCTGGTCCAGGAACTCGAGGATGCGCGCCACCTTGTTGCCCAGCGCCTCGTTGCCGTCAAACTTGTCCACGTACGACGGCTCCTGGCCCAGGATGTGCGCCTCGCTGCCGGGCCACATGTGCACCGCCGTGCGCGCCCCCGCCCGCTCCGCCGTCACCCAGAACGGCTCGCCGCCCCACCACTTGGGGTCCAGGCTGCGCGCCGGGTCCGTGTAGTAGAACTCGGCCTGCAGCGCCGGGTCCCAGAACGTGTTGCCCACCACCCCGTGGCTCTCGGGGTACAGGCCCGTCGCCAGCGTGTAGTGGTTCGGGAACGTCACGCTCGGGAACGACGGCAGCATGTACGCCGGCGACACGCCCTCGCGGATGAACGCGTTGAGCCGCGGCGTCAGGCCCCGGTTGAGGAAGTCGGCCCGGAACCCGTCCAGGCTGATGATGAGCGTCGTCGGCCCAAACAGCGCCGTGCCGTTGCTGACCAGGCTGCCGCCGTGGGCCGCCGCCGCCGCCGCCGCCTTCTTCTTGGCCACCGTCATCCGCCACGCGCCCACCGCCAGCACCGCCAGCACCGCCGCGATCAGCGCGTGCACCAGCAGCCACCGCCCAAACGTGCGCCGCCGCCGCTGGCCCTTGGCGTCTGCCAGGTGCAGCAGCCCGCGCCGGTCCAGCTCGTCGCTGTCGTCCCGCTCGTCCCGCTCGTCCCGCTCGTCCCGCTCGCTGCTCTCGCCCGTCGAGCTGCCCTCCTTGAGCCCGCCCTCCTCCATCTCGTACATGAGCTCGCCGTCCTCGCCCTCCACCGCCTGCATCAGCAGCCGCGCCTTCTTGTCCCGCCGCCGCTGCTTCCGCTGCTGCCGCCGAATCTTCTTCTCGCTCTTCTTGCCTTTGCCCGCAGCCTCGTCTGCGCTGTCGTCGTCGCCGCTGCCGCCGCCGCCCGCTGCCGCCAACAGTCCCTCTGCCGACGAGGACGCCCGCAGCGTCGTCGCGTTGGTCAGAGACGAGGCGGGCGTGTCGGGCGCGTCGCCGCCGCCGCCGCCGTCGCTGAACCGCCGGATGCCTAGAAACTTGAGCGGGTTCGCCAGCGCCGCCCGGTTGTTCTTGGACGACCCCCGCCGCTGCCGCCACGCGTCCGTCACCAGCTGGTCCGTCTCGTCTTCCTCGAGAAACACCATGCGGTCGTGCGCCCGCAGCTCGCGGCTGGTGCGCGCCCGCTGCTGCAGCGCGTCGTCGTCGCTGTCGCTGTCCTGGTCGCTGCGCAGCGACGCCGCGTCGTTGTCGTACCCGCTCGGCGACAGCAGCCGCGCCGTCTGCCCCGCCACCTCTGCCATCTCGCCCGTGCGGCCGCGGCTGCCGCCGCCAATGCCCGCCGGGCCCGACGTCGTCGCCGGACGGCCCTCGGCCGTGGGCATGCTGCGTGGGAACGGCGCGGAGCCGGTGCGCGGTGTCGGGAACGTGCAGGCCGTCCAAAGGCCGTCGCTCGATGGCCTGCTGTGAGATCGAGGGAATGTCGATCGTCCCGGCGATTCGTTGAGCAACGTGTGTGGCGACGAGATGATATATCATCCCTCGGATTGCTTGCCCAGGCTTGGCGGCGCTCCTTATCTGGTCACGTGATGTCGAGGCACGTCTCGCGGCGGCGGCGCTAAGCCCGAGCTCAAAGCAACGTGTGTGTGCACGCTCGACCGTCCGCCAGCCCCGTTCTTTGCCACACGGACGACAACAGAACAGTCCGCGGACGACCATGGTGCCTCACGAGGAGCCCTCGGCGGCTCCGGCTGCGACGGGCGGCAGCAAGACAGACGTTGCTGCGGCCGTGGCGGCGGCGCGGCGCGAGAAGCGTGCGGCGGCGGCGGCAGCGGCCATGGCGCCGCGCATGCAGAGCCAGGTGCAGCGGTGGGCCAAGATGACGGAGCAGCTCGGGGGAGGCGGCGGTGGCGGCGGCGGCGGCGGCAGTGGCGGAGATGATGGCGGCGGCAGCGGTGGCGACGGCGACGAAGACGAGACCGCGTCCGCGGGCGGCGGCCGCCCGCGGAAGAAAGCGAGGACGACCAAGGCGAGGACAGCCGCGGCGGCGCGGGACGCGCTGCTGCCCTTTGCCAAGCAGCTGCGCGCGCCGCACCGGCGCGACCGCTACGTGTCGTTTGGCATCGGTCCGGGCGTGGGACCCAGCAAGACGACGACGCCGACGACGACGACGACGGCAGCGGCGGCGGCGCCCGCACCCTTTATCTGCCTGCTCTGTCTCGCGCGCTTCGACACGCGCCAGCAGCTGCGCGACCACGAGGCGCTCTCGACGATCCACCGGCGGCGGCTGCGCGACGCCGCCGCGCGCAAGGCGGCGCTGCAGCGGTATGCCAAGGTGGCTGCTGCCGACGCCGATGCCGCCGCTGATGCCGCCGCCGATGCCGACACAGCCGCCGCCGCCGCCGACATCCGTCCACCCGTGCACGCCCGGCGCCTGCCCCGCCGCCGCGGCGACCTGGCGCCGACCTACACGTCGTACGCCGTGCCCGTGCGCGTGCCCACGGCGGCCGCCTCGTCCGAGGCGGCAGACTACGACTACGCCCACGCCTGCCTGCTCTGCCGCCGCCGCTTCCGCGCCCGCGCGACGCTGCGCCTGCACGAGCGCGAGAGCGCCCTGCACCGGGCCCGCACGCGCGACCCGGCGGCGGTGGCCGCGGCGGTGGCGGCCGTAAACGAGGCGGCAGCGGCGGCGGCGGCGGCGGCGGCGGCCAGCGAGGCGGGCGACAGCGGCGCCGGGGCGGACAAGGACGGCGCGGACGCCGAAAACCACGACGGCGACGGCGCCGGCCAAAACGGCCCCGCGGCTCCGCGCCGCCCGCCGCCCATCCGCCCGCTGCTGCGCATGCGACCGGCTCCGGCGGCGCGGCGGCGCGGCGGCAGCGGCGGCGCCGAGGGAGCCGCCGCCACGCAGTACCGCGACCGGGCGCGCGAACGCCGGCTCGCCTTTGGCGGGCGGGGGGGACGCCAAGGGCGGCGGGCAGCGGCGGGGGCGGGCGGCACCTCCTCCTCGGCACGGCCCGCCGCAGCAGCCGCACCGCCGCCGCCGTCCAAGGGCGCCGCGCTGCTCGGCAAGATGGGCTGGACGGCAGGCCAGGGCCTGGGGGCGCAGGGCGAGGGGCCCACGGAGGCGCTGGCGCCGGCGGTGTACCGGTCCGGGGTGGGGCTGGGGGCGCAGGGCGGCAAGCTCGGCGACGCGGCGGCGGTGGCGGCGCGGCGCACGGGCAGCACATATGCAGACTTTGTCGAGCAGGCCCAGGAGGCAGCGCGGCAGCGGTACCTCGCCCTGGACCGGGCCGAAGCCGAGGCTGCTGCTGCTGCTGCTGCTGCCGCAGCGGCGGCGGCGACGACGACACGGCAGGGAGACGACGTCGCAGAGAAAGAGGACGAATGAGGTCTTGGGAAAGCAAGCGACGTTGTTGTATGCCCCATTACAATTAGATATCAAAACGGGCGTGCCTCTAGACCGTGTGGGCATGGCATATCCAAGATGCCTATTATATACAAAAAGAAACAAGAGCAGAAACAAACACGCCCTACAAGGAGAGCATGCCGCCCACAAAGGAGCACAGACAGGCAGCACCGGCGGCGGCCAGGAGGCCCCAGGACGACCCAGGCGTGGCGGCCCAGGCGGCGCTGGAGCTGTGGGTGGCGGTGGCGACGACGGTGACGGTGCCGCCGGCGGCGCTGGTGGTCGAGGCGGCGGTGGCGCTGGCCTGCTGGCTGGGGACGCCGGTGAGTGCGGGGATGGAGGCGGACAGCTCGACGATGGAGGAGGTGGTGCTGTTGAGGTTGGCCGGGGCCAGGGCGATCTCGTTGTTGGTGAGGTCGTAGACGGCGTAGACGGAGCGCAAGAAGGTGTCGCCGAGGAGGGCGTACTGGCTGGAGGCGGCCTTGGAGGCGATGCTGCGCAGGAGGGCGGAGTCGGAGATGGAGGAGGAGGCGTCGAGGTTCTGGAAGCCAAAGAGGCAGGCGTTGCGGAAGGGCACGTTGGAGGGGATCTGGTCCTGGACGTCGGAGAAGACGTCGAGGACGATCTGGGAGGCGGGGACGGTGATGGTGGCGTTGCCAAAGGTCAGGGAGACGGACAGCTGGCTCGAGTTGTCGCAGTTGATAAAGGTGTAGCCGGTGACGAGGTTGTCGGTGTAGGCGCCGGCGGCGGAGAAGACCTTGCTGGCCAGGGCGCTGGGGAGGTAGGAGAGGGTGGTGCCGGAGTCGAGGATGGCGGGCAGCTCGGAGGAGAAGGTGATGGAGGCGGCGTGGGCGCCGGTCTTGGGCAAGACCTTCATGCCGTCGAGAGCGACGGCGAGGGCGGAGTACCCGGAGTCAAAGATGGAGGAGGAGGAGCTGGAGCCGAGGACGGGCAGGACGGTCAGCTCGCCGACAAACTTGTCGGTGTCGACGCCGCCAAAGAGGATGGAGCCGGCCGGGGCGAAGTAGTCGTTGAGGTAGAGGCTGAAGGCCATGGTGGAGATGAGGCCCTGGGCCTGGAACTGGGCCATGAGGTTGGGGTAGGTGATGTAGGCGGACTCGGCGGCCACGTAGCTCAGGCCGAGGACGCCGACGCCGCGCATGGTCTCGTTGGCGAGGCCCATCTGCAGCTGGTCGATGGCGGCGCCGCCGATGCGGAAGGTGTCGGCGATGAAGTCGCCGCTGGAGCCGGAGCCGTCGAGGTAGCTGATGGAGAAGCCGCCGCTGTCGACGAGCTCGTAGGTGGAGCTGTCGTCGGCGGTGTAGGTGTCGCCGCAGCTGTCGCCGTACTCCTGCTGCAGCTCGGCGCTGCGGCAGAGGTCGGCGTCGGACGAGACGACCCAGACGTCGCTGCTGCCCGTGTCGAGGACCAGCAGCTGCGGCTGCGGCGGCGTGCCCACGGTGATGTTGGCGTAGTAGCCGCCGCCCGTCATGTTGTTGACGAGGTACTGGAGGTACGTGCTGGGCGAGGCCGAGGCCGCGCGCCGCCGGAGCGCGTCGGCCGGGCCGGCACGGGGGGCCAGCCGCTGGAGGCCGAGCTCGACCACGCGGGCCGCGTCGACCGCGGTGGCGAGGAGGAGGAGAGGCTCCCAGGATCTCATGGTCGGGGGGGGGTAAGGGAAGGGCAGAAGAGGGAGGAAAGGGGAGGAGAGGAGAGGAGGAGAGGAGAGGAGGAGAGGAGAGAGGAGGAGAGGAGAGAGGAGGAGAGGAGAGGAGAGAGGAGGAGAGGAGAGGAGAGGAGAGGAGGAGAGAGGAGAGGAGAGAGGAGAGGGACAAACGAGAACAAAGTGAGAGAACGTTACGAGCCGGAAAAGGAGCTGAATGAAAAACGCCTGGAGCTGAGATGGTCTAGCGCGACGCCGAGCCACGCCCAGCAAAGACGGAGATGGAGGCACGGAATACGAAAGATACAGAGTACAAGCACAGAAACGGAGACAGGACTACCCGAGGCCAAGCCCTACGAAGCAGGTGCCACGCGCGGAAAGGACGAGAGCTGGGACGAGCCCGACAAGGCAGCCACGGTTCAGGGGCCCAACCGCAGGTCTTTTCATTGGCTGCGGCGCCAGGTGCAATCAATGGCCGCTCTGCTTGGCGTGGACTAGCGCAGCATAGCCGCGTCTAGGCAGTGGATCTGTGTGGCGGAGCGGCGGCGGACATAAGCATAAGCAATGAGCACAAGTAATACAAAAGTAACTACTCACCTCGTGGCTGCTGGCCATGTGCGCCACTTTATAAGCGCTGTTTCACAGTGGATACCGAAATAGGACTGGCAGGATGGCCGAGCGGTTAAGGCGCTGCACTCAAGAGAAATCTTCCAAGTTCAATTTGGCTTGCAGTTTCGAAAGAAGCGTGGGTTCGAGTCCCACTCCTGTCATTTTTTTTGCTTGTTTGTCGTCCGTATCCAAAAAATATGTATATATCGTAGCCACCATCGTAGCCACCATTCTGTAACCAACGCCCCTGCTCCAGCACAACCCTCCACCCTCCACCCTCCACCCCTACTCCAGCTCCGCCAGCGCCGCGTCCAGGCTCTGCCCCGTCAGCTGCTGGAAGACGTCCACGTAGCGCTGGGACGTCTGGGCGGCAATGTCGGCCGGGATGGTGACGCCCTCCTGGCCCTTGAGGCCGGCGGCCACGAGCCAGTCGCGCAGGAACTGCTTGTCGAGGCTCTCCTGCTCGCGGCCGGGCTCGTAGCGGCTGGCCAGCCAGAAGCGCGACGAGTCGGGCGTCAGCACCTCGTCGGCCAGCACGACCTCGCCCGTGGCCTCGTCGAGGCCGAACTCGAACTTGGTGTCGGCGATGATGACGCCGCGCTCCAGCGCGTGCGCCGCCGCCGCGCGGTAGACGGCCAGCGCCAGCGCCTCGATGCGCGCCGCGTGCGCCGGGTTGCCGATGAGCGCCGCCGCCTGCGCCCGCGAGATGTTCTCGTCGTGCGCCCCCAGCGCCGCCTTGGTCGACGGCGTGTAGACGGGCGCCGGCAGCTTCTGGCAGCGCACCATGCCGCGCGGGAAGCGCACCACCGCGCCGCCGTCCGGGCCCTTGCCTTCGCCCTCGCCCTCGCCCTCGCCCTCGGCCACCCCCACCGGCTCGCCGTGCACCGTGCCCTTCGCCGCGTACTCGGCGTAGGCCGAGCCCGCCAGGTAGCCGCGCACAATGGCCTCGACCGGGAACATGCGCAGCCGCCGCACGCGCATCACGCGCCCGCGCAGCAGCGCCCGCTCCGCCGCCGTCAGCCGCGCGTCCGGGCCCGGCGCCAGCGACAGCAGGTGCGTCGCCAGCGGCGCGCCGTCCACGAGGCCCCGGCCGCCCTCGCCGCCCTCGCCGCCCTCGCCGCTGCCCACCAGCCCCGGCAGCACGCGCAGCCAGTAGGCCGTCAGCTGCGTGAGCACGTGCGCCTTGTGCGGGATGCCGTTGGTGAGCACCACGTCGTAGGCCGAGATGCGGTCCGTGGCCACGAACAGCAGCGCCGTCGGGTCGTTCTCGTCCACGAACATCTCCCGCACCTTGCCGGACGCCACCTTGGTCAGGCCGGGCAGGTCGATCGTCGTGAGGGCCATGGTGTTTAGGATCCGGCGGATTGCTTTGTCTGTCTGTGTCTGTCTCGTGTCTGTCTCCGTGCGTCCAAAGCACGGCCAAAAAGCAGCGAGCCGAGATCGCTGTGCGGGAGGAGCGGCGTCTTGTCAGTCGGTCTTTTTTTTTTTATTTTTTTCATCTTTTATCTTATCCGTCACTTAAGTGGGGCACCATGTTGTACGGTCAGCCTCGACTAAGACCATCGCCCTTAATACGCTTACAATGCCATTCTAAGTATGCTTATACTCCATAAGATTCGATACAACTCAATGCCGCCCTGCACTCCAATGCCGAAAGTGGCTCCGCGGCGGCGGAAACAGCGTCGGCACCGGGTCCACGGCCACCGGCGCCGAGCAGGCCACCAGGGACCGGTCGCTGGCGCCGTCGTCGTCGTCCTCCTCCTCCAGCGCCAGGTCGTCCGACCCCCTGCTTCCACCCCCCCCCCTCCCCCCCCTCCCCCCCGGCCGCGCCTCCTTGTCGCGCCGCGGAAAGTTGCGGTGGATCGGCGGCGGGTGCGCCTCCAGCGTCCCCAGGCTCACCACCAGCGCCAGGCCCGCCAGCCCGGCCAGGATGCCCGTCATCTCGTGGAAGGCCGCGCTGTACGTGCCGGCGATCAGGTGCTGCAGCCCCGGCCACAGCTCGACCAGCGCCGTCGGCGACCGCCGCAGCACCGCCATCTGCTCCGCCGTCAGCGCCGCCAGCCCCCCCGCCGCCTCCACGCGCCCGTTGAAGACAATGGTAAACGTCGTCAGGCCCACGATGCCCCCCAGGATCCGCAGCTGCGAGATGGCCCCCTGCGCCGCCGCGTGGTCCGCCAGCTGCGCCTGCGCCGTCGACAGCATCGTCCCCGCCGACATGAACAGCCCGAAGCCCACCCCGAACACCGCCAGGAACCCGTACAGCGGGCCCGGCCGGTACCCCACCGCGTCCACCGTCGCCAGCAGGCTGACGCTCACCAGCATCAGCACGCACGACCCCACCAGCACCGGCGACGTGTGGTTCTTCTTGGCGTTGAGCGGCCCCGTCGCCAGGCACCCCGCCGCCGTGCCCCCCAGCATCGGCAGCAGGTGCAGCCCCGTCCGGAACACGCTCGCGCCGTCCACGATCTGGAACCGCTGCGGCACCGTGATCACCAGGCACAGGTACACGTAGCCCACCAGGAACTTGTCCACCAGGCAGCACACGTACACCCGGTTCCGCAGCAGCCGCAGCGGGAACACCGGCTCCATCTCCCAGTACCGCCCCGACGACAGCCACGACTCCCACCCCAGAAACAGCGCAAAGCAGATCGCCGCCGACGTCAGGCTCACCAGCACCAGCAGGCTGTTCCACGCCACCACCAGCGACCCGGCCTCCTGCATCGCAATCACCAGCAGCACCGTGCTCGTCAGCAGCAGCACGCTCCCCACCACGTCCACCCGCCGCAGCGTCCGGCCCGTCCCGTGGCACCGCCCGTGCTCCACCGGATACAGAAACACGATGCCCGTGATGGCCACAATGGCAAACGGCGCGCTGCCCCGTCAGCCCTCTGCCCGCCCGTCGTGTCTGGGGAGACGGAACGTACTTGAGCCAGTAGATCACCCGCCAGCTCGCAATCTGCGGCACAAACCCGCCCAGCACAGGGCCCAGCACAAACGAGAGCGACAGCGTGATGCCAATCGCCTTGCCCACCACGCCGGGCTTGTGCGCCGGCCCGATCTCCGGAAGGCTGATCGTCGTCAGGCTGTACAGCCCCGCGCCGCCGATGCCCTGGAACGACCGGCAGACGATCCTGCGAGGGGTCCGTCGTCAGTAGAAACAAGGGGACGTGTGGTGTGCAGGAGAGGAGGCGTACAGCTGCGTCATGTTGTAGGAGCAGCCACAAGCAACCGAGCTGATGACAAACACAATCCACGACGAGATGAGGATGTTCCGCCGGCCGTAGATGTCGCTGAGCTTTGCAAAGAAGATGGAAAACCCTGCCGTCCGTCCTGTCAGTCCTCTTGGTCTGTCTGGCCGCCCGTGCCGCATTGGCCACCAAGGGGCTCCGCACCCATGTAGGTCAACAGATAGGCAATCACAACCCACGACGAGTCCCGGAAATCGTTCAGGTCTTCAGCCGTTGCGAGGAGAGACGTCGAGATGATGGTCGTGTCGAGCAGAGAGAAAAAGAACCCGAGCAAGATGCTGCGCCACAGTCAGTCAGCTGCTGCTGCATTCGTGCCTCCTCGTCTGGTCCTGCCCAACCTCCTCCGTACCATGCCATAAGAAGGTTCCTCCGCAGCTTCTGGCCGCGCCGCGGCTCCGATGCGGTCCGCGTAGCCGCCCGCGCCCGCGCCTGTGCCGCCCGCGCTTCTGCCTGTCGCAGCTCAATGAGGTTGTGCAGCGTCGGGAAGGTTTGGCCATAAAGCTCCGTGTCCAAGTCCAGCCGGTGGAGCGTGTGGGAGCCTTCGCTTGGAGGCAGCCTCTGAGAGGAGCGAGCCTGAGAAGGCGGTGGGGGCGGCGGCGGCGGCGGCGGCGGCGGCGGCGGCGGTGGAAGGGGTGGAAGAGACAGCGGCGGCGGAGCCAAATGGGAGCGCGCTCCGAGGGGCGACAGGTCGATCATTGTGCCGCAGTCGGAGCCAGCCGATGCTTCCGAGGCAGCGTGCAGCTCTGGTCGGATCAAAGGGTCGAACGGACCGCACGTCCTTGTCCTGTCACCTCTCCGATCTGCACGGTCTGCTGTTCCTGGCAGGTGAGAGGGCGAAAGAAACGCAGTGAGCGACGCATCGAAAAACAGACGACAAAAAGAAGGAAGAGACCAGGTCTTTGGGGAGGAAAAAAGACAAGCCGCTCAAGGGCTCGCTGGTTCAGAGGGAGAAGAGAAGACGGTGCTTAGGACTTTAAGTTGAAAAGACGAGAACAAGAGCAACCGAGGCAGGAGAGCGAGACAAGTGAGTGAGTTGTGGCTTGTCCAAAGCGCCAACAACAAAAGCAATGTCGGTTTTTGGGTGCACAGGTAGAGACGGGGCGGGATGAGCAGGGACGGCCAAAGTCATATATATCTTGAGCGTCCTGAGAGCAAGTGTTGGGGGGGGGGGGGAAGAGAGGGGCAGCAGCAGCCGAACAAGAATGGAGGAGCTGTCAAGATGAATATCCAGAAAGGGAGCATCAGATAGACAGAATAGGTGGAAATACGACACGCGAGGGGCAAAACAACAGACCTCGCAACTGGCGAGGCCGGGGTTGGCGAGGAGGACAACCACGGCACAGACGGATCTGACTGCCTGTCTGCCTGTCTGCGCTCTGAGAAGCGGACCGGCAGGGCGAGAAGACAAAAGGAGGCAAAAGACCAACGAGGAGCCCAGGGCGGCACGGGGTGGAACAAAAAGAACAGGATGAACAGGAAGGACGGCGAGGATCCGGAACACGATGTCGACGCGCCTGGGCCTATCACCCGCCGTCTTGTCTGTCTTGCCACGGCCGCTTCACGTAGCGACACGGACCCGTTTCTGGTTGTCTCTCGCGTGCGGCTGGTCACCTGCAGGCGCCTGTCCACCTGCATGTCTGGCTGCACCTGGTTTTGTCAGACGGGTCGAGAGAAAAGAAGAGAAAAGAGTAAAGGCCGTCCCCTCTCCTCCAGTCTTCTGGAACAAGACTGAAAAATTGGACTCACCTTGAAGTAAAAGACGCTGCAGAACACGAGCAGTGCCACAAATGGAACGGAGCCCGTGCTGCCGGTTGAGAGAGCAGGCGGGCCAGGGCTATGGTGGCAGGCGGCAAGCGAGGGGACGGCAGCACAGACCGATCGCAGTTGGCAAGCGAGCGAGACCGGGGTTAGAGAGAGCCGTACTCCGTCCACAACAAAAGAACACAGAACATGGGATGGCCAGGGGTCTGCGTCAACGTGGCTGAGCAGAACAGAACAACAGACGAGAAAGAAAGAGGGACTGCAGTGGCCAAAAAGAGAACGAGACAAGACACCAGGCCAGCGGCAAGGGTTGAATTCCAGGGGAGGGCCCTGCCGAGCTCGGCTGCTTCGCTCCCAAAGCGGGCCCGGGGCGTGCCACAGCGAGCCGTCCTGTGCGCCCGTCTGCGTCTGCTCTCTGCGTACGAGAAAAAGGGGCCTGGAAAGTGACGCGAGCCATTCGTGGCCCTGTTCTTGTGCGCCTTGTGCTCCCGCGGCCAATGCTGGCGAGCTTGTGCGCGCTGCTCTGACAACTGCTTTCAAGAACGTCGGCCGAGATACAATGGCAAAGTGTGTCCGCAAGAGAGAAACACGTTTGTCTTGGAGACCGGTGCACAGCGAACCATCTGTTCCAGGGCCTTTGTTTGTCAGCCCGTGCCTTCCTGCACCAGAATTTCGTGTTCCAAAATTTCTTCACACAGTGGAACCAGACACAAGGAGGTCCAGCATTTGACGGGCGCTGTGCTGCGTGGAACACGGCGCTGGTAGGCCAGAGGGGGCGGCAAAGAGACACCAATTGGCGGTGTGAAGAAAAGGGGCGGTGTTGCTTTGCTGCACATGCCCCTCGCTGCAGGCGAGGGTACGGAGTAAGACCGGAAGACAATGCAGAGAACAAAAAGAACACTGCAAAAGGAGGGAAAGGTTGGTCTGCATGCGGGTACCCGGCGGTGCTGATCAAGACCTCTCGACATCAAAATCTCGACCTGCGAGCGGCGTGCAGCTCCTTTTTTGGACAATTTACCTCTTCCAGGCTCGCGACAGTGGCGTGGGCCTTGTGTGGTAGGGGTCCCTGGCATGAGCGACCTGCTTGAGAGTCAGTCGTTTCTGACACTTCTCATCTCCAGCCCGGGCCATGGGACAGATTGGCCTCAGAATGGAGCGAGGACCGGGTCATACAGACTTGCCGCTTGTCGAGGACTGTGCCACCCTTTGAAGAGGGAGACGGCGGAAGATGCAGACTCTTTTATTTTGATCTCAACGTTCTATGCCGCTTGTGGAGGATGCTGTGTGACAGCGGCCGAGGACCTCGTTCCACCCCCAGCTGTCGCCGCGGTGGGAGAGGCTGCTGCCAAGCTCGAGGGAAGCCCTCGGTCAACAGGTGTGAAAGAGGGAAAGACAGCCAAGTGCCGGCTCGGCGCGGTAGGTGAGACATGACAACGTACCGCATCAAGACAGCGAGGGCACAGCACGAATTCGTCTCCGTCTGTCGTTCTTTTCGGTCTATCGCCGTGTCTCTTCCTTTGCCAGAGGAGAGCCGTCACCGGAGGTGGTGTCCCCTTTCCGTCTCGGGTTGTCTCGGCCGCGCCGCCCCGAGTTTGCCGACGCCGCTCTGGTTTCTGCTCCAGCCGGTAGGGTTCTTGTTGTCATCCGAAAGCAGCAAACGCTAATGTGCATGCACACGCCTGTTTGTGTCTTTTCCCACTTGCGGGAAAAGAGGCCAGTCACACCGTTTCCGCCGGAATAAACAGCAGAATCCCGTCATGGTTTGGAAACGTGTCCCATGTTTGGCCTCTGAGCTCAAAGGTCGTGCTGATCTGGCTCCATCGTGGTGAAGGCTACTTCGAGGCCGTCTCGCTTTCTCGTTTCCTGTTCACAGCATGCTGGATCCAGACACAACAAGCAGACATAAGGCTGATGCATGGTACATGCATCGTCCACTGTCGGCAAGTATGCTATTTCTCAGGCTTTGCCGTCCTGTATACTGTGGATTTTACAGCGTCCGCTCTGCATGCCGTCCACCCGTAGCAGCCGGCAACATCAGATCGAGATAAGTAACGCGGTAAGATGATCGGCAAGGCTGCTTTCTGTGGCTCAAGAAAAGTGAAAAGAACAGCAAAGGTCAGCCTCACCTTCATTTTTGCTTCTCTCTCATCCTCGAAGCATTTCGAGATCATCACCAAGCAAGGCAACCTAAGCATGCTCGTGCTTGAGATCGGCTTGTAAAACACGAGAATTTAGAAGAATGGCACGGCTTGAATGAAAGCCTTTAGATTTTGGTCTGCACCTATACGCTGGCAGGGGGGAACCCATGCGACGCGTACCTTCCTCGTGATCTTGTCGTTGGTCGCGGCTGCCGCTACGCATTTGCCTGCCGAATTTGATTGGTCATCGTTCAAGCCCCTTTTCTCGGGAGCGTCGTTTGTGTTTTCTTCCATTCTTCAGCGTGCCCTCAACTCTGAGCCCATCTAGTCGTCAGAAACAAAAACTTACCACAACCTGTCACGTAGGTATAGATGCGCCGCAAGTTTTCTATCTTGCTTCCCTGACCTTCTGAACCGCCTGATCGCGCCAGTTTTCCACGGGGCCACCTGGACTTGGAGACCTCTGCCTATGCTATAAGCTCAAGCAACGCTCCATGGGCGACAGCAAACTCTGGACAGGAGCGACTTGCTTCAATGTGCTCTGTCTAGCAACTGTCTAATTCTCGTCTTTATGTGCTCTTCTTCTGACAGGTATTTACCCCTTGTTTTGTTGTGTTTCGCCTCGGGCCTCACTCGATTTCCAGACGTCGGGATATAACTCAATTATTTTCCAGATTCTGCACTCTTCCATCCAGCGTGCAACCGTAGGCTCTCATCGAATGATAGGTTACGGGCGTATTGTACAAAGACACAGCACCGACCCAGCGCTGCTCCTGTACGGCTCATCGCACTCTTGGCCATCTCCGCTCTTCAAATATCACGGTCCGCATTGTGGGGAAAATGCTTTTGCTTACTTTGGATTGTTTGTCCGTGTTTGTGTCCAAGACTCCACGGGTCGTGCTTTGTTTTTCATCCTATGCCTTTATCTCGGTGTTGCTCTGGTGAGCGCGGAAACCGTGTCAGGCTCTTCTCCTGCCTGTCTTTGGCATTCCCTGACCAGAGCCAACTCCGGGCCTTTGTTGCTTCGTGTCATTTGGGGACCACATACACAGAAACGGGAAGTGGGGAGCGTGTGCAAGCTCGAGTCTACGGAGGGCTACACCGCCATGGTGTTTTCTACGAGTATGCGCGTACAAAGCACTGATTGCACAGTGAGGCACAGGAGTCTGTTTCAAGCAAGTGTGATCACGCAGTCACCCGCGCAGTCCAACGTTCTATCTGCTGCAGGTCAATCTCTTTGCACCCGACATCTGCTTGCTTGTGTTTTGTGCCCAAGCATCTGTTTACTGCTCACCATTTCATATGTTGAATATTTGACGACATGGACCAATATTTAATTCCTTAACAAGAGCATCATGCCTTTGCGGTTCTCGTCTGGGTCAACTTGAGAGGTTATGCGTTTTTTATCAGGATTTCGGGGAGACATACAGTATGAAATGCAAAACAAGACATTTAAATAACGTAAGGGGGCCTTTTTTCTGGCCGAGGAGCCACGTGAAGAGGGAACGGGGTCTAGGCAGTCAATCGACCGCCCCTCTCCTGAATTTTCTAGCTACGTGAGCTCTGCTCTCTCAGCGGCTGAGCACCACGTACAAGTGCGGTTTCCAATTCTCACAGTTTGAGCCGGACCTGTCGGAGGAGCAACGTGCTGGATCTGTGCCCCGAACCTCTGTCCTCAGCGTCCTCCTTTTGTCTTTTTGCCGGAGATTTCACTTGGCTGTGACCACGTCACACGTCCTATTTTTCAGAATCTGCTTACGGAGCTTCCTTTCTGTCTGCTCCGGTCCCCCATTGGGAGCCGTCTGTAACTCGCCCCTTGCCATTTTGAGCGTTAGATGGCATCGGCGACGGCCTCTGTGCAACCGGCGTGTGTCCGATTCGGCAAGGGAGCGTTGTGTAAGATACGTCCGTGGGACCAACCCCCATTCTCGTGCCGTTGGAGAGACAGGACAAGAGAGAGAAAGAGAGAGGGAGGGAGCCCGTATCGAAAAGCCTTCAGTCGTTTCCGTGCCCGCCATTCAGACAGGGGAGGCAAATCGGAGACAACACGTGCGCACCAGGAAGCAAAAAACAGACACCACAGCCCCTGCATCGCCTCGTTCATCCTCAGGGTCAACGCCGATGTGAGGCAGGTGATGAATGGGCAAGCAGCGGTGAGCTGAGGAACCGGCCACAGACGCGAAGCAGTCGAGACAGCACCGCCGCGCCGTCCAGTTTGCCACTGGGCCAACAAGAGCTCCGATTCGCCCCCTTTTCTGTGTCTCAAGAAAGGCGGTCACCTGAACGGGGCGCCGGAGCATCCGCAGGCTGCACTGAATCGACCGCATGGGTGCTGGTCGTGGTGTTCTTCACTCTCGCGGTGAGGCCGGCCGACAAGTCCTGTCCGGTGCAAACGCGGTGCCGAGTGAATGCCGGCCCGTATTTAGTTTCTCCTTTATACACTGGCTTTTTTGTTTTTTTTTTTTGTTTTGATCTTTCTTAATCCTACAAGGCAGGCACGAGGAGAGCTCCTTCCCAAACCGCGTCCTGGCTCCTCCCACAGAAAAAAATACTCATGTTGTCTGCTCCTTCCCCCTTTTCTCGTCCGCTTCTTCCTCTCTTCCCTCTTCTCTTCTCCTCTCTTCCTCACCCCCTTTGTTTCTGCACCTTTGATTCTTCAAGCATCTTTTCACCTGTGTGTCTGTTTGATATATATGCAAGCATATCTTCGCAGATATATTTACCTTTCGCTTCGCGTCAGCGTCGTGCCAGTCGTGTTGATCACGCATTTCTCTTGTTTTCCCTCGCGAGATTCTGCTTCCCTTTTTTATATCATCTCTTTCTGCGTGTTGTCGCTTGTGTTCTTGCCAGCTTTCCTCCGTCTCCTTGGCATCGAGCAGCCATGGGCGAGCAAGGTGCCCGGCCCGACGGGCAGATTGACGATGCCATTGCCGTGGTTGGCATGGCATGCCGGTTTCCAGGAGACGCCACGGACATTGAGAGCTTCTGGGAGATGATCCGAGATGGAAAGGATGCTTGGTCTGAGATTCCCGCCGACCGCTTCAACGCCAAGGGCTGGTATCATCCCGACCCGAACCGCCCGGGAAGTGTGCGTATTGCTGTTCTTATGTCTTGCGTTCATGGCATATTCTGTGATTTGGTGAGCTGACAGGTGGTATTCTCGGTTCCTTAGTTCCACATCCGCGGTGCACACTTCATCAAAGGCGATATTGCAGCATTTGATGCTCCAGTATGTTCCGATGGCGGACGCGAAACGTCAGACGTCTGCTCACATTCCTCCCGCAGTTTTTCTCCATCTCTACTGCTGAAGCCGTCTCGATGGACCCCCAGCAGCGCATGCTCCTCGAAGTCGTGTACGAGGCTCTCGATAGCGGTATGTCGCTGCGTTTGAAAACCTCCATCTCCTTTTCCCTTTGCCTGCTTTTTCACGAGACGTTGCACTTCCTTGTATAGGTCGACACTGACATCTGCAGCCGGCATCCCTGTCGCTTCCCTGTCCAATACCGCCACCAGCGTGTTTTGCGGTTCGTTTGTGCGAGGTATGTCCTGCACAACCTTGCCGTGTCTCTGCCTTTTTGCCGTCTGCCAGGCCTCTCCCCAACGTGCTCTCGGACGGCTTGGCTCACCTGTCAAAATAAAATAGACTACGAGCAGCCATGCATGCGCGATCCAGACACAACGCCCCCATATTCGGCCACGGGAAATGGCATTGCCATCCTGGCCAACCGCATCTCGCACGCGTTTGACTTTGCTGGCACGAGCCAGACAATCGACACGGGCTGCTCGGCGAGCATGATCGCTGTCCACCAGGCCTGCAAAAGCTTGCTCAGTGGCGAATCGACAGTTGTAGGTGGTCCTTGTCCCTTCGCCTCTCCTGGTCCCATGGCTGACTTTCAAGGGCATTGCTGCTGGTGTTGGTCTCATCTTCTCGCCCAACACCCTGGTCCCCATGGCCAACCTCAACATTCTTGGTCCGGACGGGCGCTGCTACACCTTCGACCAGCGGGCCAACGGCTATGGTCGCGGCGAGGGCACCGGCGTGGTTGTCCTGAAGCGCCTCCAGGATGCCATCGCCAACAACGACACGATTCGCGCCGTGATTCGTGCCACAGCCAGCAATCAAGATGGCCATACGCAAGGTCAGTCCTGGCGTGCTTCTGCCCTGGCTCTCGCCGTGCTAACTGAGATGCGAACCACAGGGATCACACTTCCAAGCAAAGAGCGCCAGGTGCAGAACATGAGCGGGGTCTATCGCAGCGCTGGCTTGGACATCACCCGCACGGCGTACATGGAGTGCCACGGCACCGGCACGCAGGCTGGCGACGTCAAAGAAACCCAGGCCGTCACGGAGGTGTTCTGCATGCACCGCTCGCCGGAAAACCCTCTCTTTGTTGGCTCGGTCAAGACAAACATTGGCCACCTGGAGGGAAGTGCTGGCGTTGCCGGATTGATCAAAGGCGTTCTCGTTGTCGAGCGCGGGTTTATCCCCAAGCACCTCAACTTCACGAGCCCGAACCCCGGCATTGATTTCCAGAGCATGCGCCTGAAGGTAGGCATCCCGCCGTGACAAGCAGCCGAGGCATGAGGCACGAGGCATGCCCGTTTTGTTGCCCTTACTGACTCGCTGCTCTGTTTGCAGGTCGCCGAAGAGCTGACGCCGTGGCCCGTCCCTGGCCTTCGTCGTGCGAGCGTCAACTCGTTCGGCTTTGGCGGCACAAACGCACACGTTGTTCTGGACGACGCTGCCCATTTTTTCTCCGAGCGCCGCATCGCAAACGCCCAGCACAATTCGCACATCTTTGCCAACGATGTGCTGCAGATGCGCGATGCCGACGGCTCCCCGCCCCCCCGCAACAACCTCTTCGTCTTCTCTGGCCACGACGAGCCCGGCCTCACGCGCGTCATCAAGGCCCAGGCCGGCTACCTCGCCAAGAAAACTCCGGGGCCCGGATTCGAGACGGATTACGCGTACAGCTTGCTGGCGCGGCGGTCTCGTCTCGGCTGGCGGACGTTTGTTGTTGCGGTTTCTGCGGCGGATCTTCTGCAGAAGCTGCAGCGCATGGATGTGGCAACGCCCGTCCGCGCCGTGGCCAATGCACCCTCGCGACTGGCGCTTGTCTTCAGCGGCCAGGGCGCCCAGTGGCATGCCATGGGGCGTGAGCTTCTCACGTACCCGACATTCTATGCCAGTGTCTCCGCGGCCAGCTGGTACATGGGCTCCGTCCTCGGCAGCACGTTCCAGCTCTGGGACGAGCTGCACCGCAGCAAGGAGCTGTCTCGGATCGACGAGCCGCAGATCGCCCAGCCAGCAACGACCGCCATCCAGGTTGCCCTCGTGGACCTCCTTGCTGCGGCTGGCCTCGAGCCGACTGCGGTCGTGGGCCACTCGTCCGGTGAGATTGCGGCAGCCTACGCTGCCGGGGCCATCCGACGTGAGGACGCATGGCGGATCGCCTACCACCGCGGCCAGTGCGTCTCGAAGATCACCACACGGGGCGCCATGCTTGCCGTGGCTGTGTCGGAGGAGGATGGTCGCCAGGGGCTGGCTGAGGCCAATGTGGACTCCGTTGATGTTGCGTGCATCAACGGCCCCAGCTCGGTCACCCTGTCCGGCGACGAGGCCGAGATCGCTCGGCTTCTGTCCTTCTTCCGCGATCGGGGCGTCCGGGTTGCGCGGGTCAACACGAGCGTCGCGTACCACTCGCGGCACATGCGTGCCGTCGAGGGCGAGTACCTCGACGCTCTGAAAGGCCTGGCTCCCATCTGCACACCGTCGAAGACCACGCTCTTCTCGTCTGTCTTTGGCCGCGCTGCTTCAGCATCCGAGCTGGATGCCGAGTACTGGGCGAAGAATCTGCTTCGCCCCGTGCAGTTTTATTCCGCGGCAGCGGCCATGATCAGCGAGACGCGTCCCGAGGTGCTGCTGGAGGTCAGCCCCCATCGGGTGTGGGAGTCCACGCTCCGCGAGACCTGCACCGTCCTTGCCGCCGACAAGTCGCGCAGTTCCGCGCCGAAGCCCGAGTACATCTCGCTCCTCTACCGCGGCCAAGACGCATCGACCACGGTCCTGGCCGCGATGGGCAACTTGTGGGCACGCGGGTTTGCGGTGAACACCGACTGGGCTCTGGCGAGGTACGTTCTCCTCACAGCTGTAAAAAAATGCAATGAATGCTAACTTGCGAAGCAGCAGCACGGGGCGGAAGCCCCGTCACCTGGTTGATGTGCCGTCGTATCCCTGGGACCATTCGCGCAGGTACTGGCACGAATCGCACCTGTCCAAGACCAACCGGTTCCGCAGCCACGGCCGAGAAGACATCATCGGAGCACCTCTGGAGAACGCAACGCCCCAGGACCCCCGATGGAGAGGCTTTTTTCGCGTGCAGGAGAATCCCTGGCTGGAGGACCACGTCATCCAGAAGTCGATCATCTATCCGGCCGGCGGCATGGTGGCCATGGCTGTCGAAGCGGCCAAGCAGCTCGCCGACGGCTCCCGCACGATCGTGGGCTACGAGGTCTCCGACTTCACCATCAGCAAGCCGATGCTGATCCCGACGGCCGCACAGGGCCTGGAGAACATGCTCAGTGCCCGCCTCATCGAGCCGAGCAAGGAGTCGCCCGCGAAGGCAGGCCGAGTCTACCAGTTTTCCATCCTGTCCAAGCCGACCGATGCCCCCTGGACAACGCACGCCACTGGCCGCTTCACGATTGTATACAACGAGGACGACGCATCCGCTGGGAAACCGCCGCATAGCAGCCTCGGCACAGAAGCGCAGCGCAAAGCGTACCATTCGGCCCAGAAGGTCTGCAAGACTCGGCTCGAGCCGCGCCAGTTCTACGAGACGCTCAACGTCATTGGCATGACATACGGCCCCCAGTTTCGCAATCTGGTCTCCATCGAGCGCGGCGACACATCGGTCCTTGCGGTCATACAGATCCCGGACACCAAATCCTGCATGCCGTTCCATTTCGAGTTCGACCACGTCATCCACCCGGCCACGCTGGACACCATGCTGCAGACGGTGATTGCGGTCAGTGACGGCGACGTGGCCATGCTCCCTTGCTCTGCCGATCGAATCTTTGTGGCGGCCGAGCTGCCCAAGGGTGCCGGGTCTCGTTTCCGCGGCTACACAACCGCCCACAAGACCACGCCGCGGAGCGCAAGGGCCGACATCACCATGTTCGACGATGAACTTCGCGCCCCGGCTGTGGTCATCGAGAACCTTGTTTTCAAATCGGCTCCGACCCAGACCGGTGCTGGCAGCGGTAGGTTCCTGCCATCGCACCGCAATCTGTGCTCTGAGGTCGTGTGGAAGCAAGATGCGAGCACCATCGCAGCACTGGATTTCGCCGTTCCTGCGAGCGTTCGAGAGATTGTCGATCTTGTCGGCCACAAGAACCCGGCCGTGTCGATTTGCTGCCACATGGCAGACGGCCTGCTCGTCCCACAAGAGAACGGAGGTCTCGCCAAGGGCGGCAGGGCGTCGGCCAGCATGGACGCAGAGGCCCTGCGGATCACGGTACTTGTCTTTGACACGTTGACGGACAAGTACGTGACGCCGCGATTCTCTCAGTGCACGTTGTCGGGTGTCCACTCCGAAAAGCTCTGGCAGCACATGCGGATGCTGAAGGGCACGCATCCTGGGCTTGACCGCGTCCAGCACAGCGCAGGCATTCCGGAGAACAGCAGCTTCGGCCTCGCCCTGTGCTCTGTCGACGACAAGACCTCGGAGCAGACCGTCTCTGAGATCTGCAAGGGCATCGCCGCGGACGGATGGCTCATCCTCGTGCCGGCGCTGGGCAGGGCCGTGGACGACGCACAGTATGCGCGATTCGGGCGCATCCTCAAGTCCTCTGGATTCCGCATGGACTGGACGCCGACAAAAGGCCGCACGTTCCTAGCGGGCCAGAAGACAGAGCAGCCCGTTCACCAAGAGAGGAGGTCTAAACTGCGACTCGAGCGAGTGGTCCTGCTGCTCCCAGACAAGGAGTCCGCCTTTGTTGGGGCTCTGAAGGCCAAACTGCGCACCGCTTTCAAAACCCTGCTGTCTGCTGCAGTGGACGAAGTCACGCTCTCGTCGGCTGCCACCTTGTCGAAAGAAGACATGCAAGCGCCCGTCGTGTCGCTCGCCGAGATTGACCAGCCGGTGCTGTTCACCATGGGGCCCCAGACATACGAGACGGTGCACCACATTGTTACGCAGTCCGACGGCCTTCTGTGGCTCTCGCAGGGCGCGCAGGTCGATTGCAAGAGCCCCGAGCGGGCACCGTTCGTGGGCCTAGCCCGGACGCTGCGGTCGGAGGGGGTTCGCAAGAGCCTTGTTTCGCTTGACCTGGATGCTGACCTTGTCACAGCCACCAAGAAGTCGCGCGCCCCAGGCGTTCCCAGCAACGTTGTCAGCAGCATTGCCTTTTTGTTGAAGCGTGTTGCTTTGAACAAGGGCACGGCGGATACAATGGAAGACGTGGAATACGTCTACTCTGCTGGGCGGCTGATGATTCCGCGGCTCATGACGCTCACGATGCTGAACCACGCCATTGAGCGGGACGCGTCGGAGCCCCAGATGCAGATCAAAACACCTCTCCTGTCGCGTGGCAGGCCCATGAAGCTCGACGCAGCCACTCTCGGAGCCGTGGGTGGAGCGCAGTTTGTCGAGGACACGGAAGCGTACCGCCGCCCGCTGTTGCCCACGGAGATCCGGATCGTGGTGTCTGGCACGAACCTGCTGCCCGAAGACATTGCTCCCGCGCATCGCGGAGTGCCTGGCAAGGCGCTGGGCACCGACGTCTTTGGCTATGTTGCCGAGGTCGGATCCGGTGTCGAGGACATGATGCCGGGCCAGTTTGTCGTTGCCCGGATGCGCGACACGATCAAGACGCAGGTCGTTGTGAACCAGACGCGCGCGCGCTGCGTCGCAGCACCGCAGACCAGCTGCCCAACAGCGTTTGCGACGGCCATGTACGCGCTGAACACGGGCCGGCGGATCATGAAGGGGGATTTTGTGCTCATCTACGGCGTGTCCTCGGTGTACGGGCAGGCGGCCATCCGCCTCGCCGTGATGCTCGGGGGGCACGTCCTGGTGGCATGCCAGACGGCGGCAGAGAAGGCCATGATGCGCGAGCACTTTAAGATTCCTGCTTGCCACATCCTTGACGCACGCGAGGCGAGCAGCACGTTTGAGGCGCACGTGCTGTCCCTGACACAGAATCGCGGCGTGGACGTCGTGTTCGACCCGACTTCGCACCGCATCGAGCAGGGCTTCCGGTGTGTTGTCGAATGTGAGTCGAGCCTGCTTCCACTCTCTCCCGATGTTTCACTGCTGACGATGACCCGTTCCGCGCAGGTGGCCGTGTGATTCGCATTGCCCTCGGGAGCAGCGGCGGCGCACCCGGCTTTTCGTTCCCGGAAAAGAACGTCAGTCTGGAGACAGTCGACATCCACCTGCTGGAGACGCGGCGTCCGGCGGGGGCGCAGCGGCTCGCCTCGGACGTGGACAAGATGCTGCGCCTGGCCCCTGGGCTCGACGCCGTCGTGGGTGCCATCGAATACGGCATGGGCGACGTCGACGCTGCTTTGAAGGACGCAGACAACGGCCACCTCGACGGCGCACCTCGTGTGCTCTTCACACGCACCCGGGCCGCCGACGGCGGGCCCAACATGGTCACGACGGCGCTGCCGCTGACGCACAAGGTCGAGCTCTCGTCCTTTGCGACGTACCTCCTCGTGGGCGGCCTCGGCGGGCTGGGCCGCAGCATTGCCGAGCACCTGGCCAAGAACGGCGCGCGACACCTGGCCTTTTTCTCGCGCTCGGGGGCGACATCGCAGCGCGCACAGGACCTGCTTGGCCAGCTGCGGGCGTCCGGGGTGCATGCGCGGGCGTTTGCGGTGGACGTCTGCAACGAAGACCAGCTGGCGGCGGCGATCCAAGAGGTGCAGAACGCCATGCCGCCGATCCGCGGCGCGGTGCAGTGTGCAGCGGTGGTCGATGTGAGCCTCACCGTGCAGTGCAGCCTACCAGTACTTGTACATGTGCAAACAGATACTGACGAAGCACAGGACGTGCCGTTTTCGGGCATGACGTACGAGCGCTGGAAGAAGGTGTTTGAGCCCAAGACGCGGGGATCGCTTCATCTGCACCGGCTGCTGCCGCGGAACCTGGACTTTTTCGTGTTCTTGTCGAGCTCGTCGGGTGTGATTGGCAACCGAGGACAGGCCAACTACGCGGCGGGGAACAGCTTCCAGGATGCGCTGGCACGCCACCGCAGCGCGCAGGGGATGCCGAGCGTGTCGCTGGACTTTGGCCTCGTGCTCGGGGCCGGCATGGTGGCGGAGAACGAGGGCCTTCTGGACGCGATGCGGGCCAGCGGGTTCATTGGCATCCGGCTGCAGGACGCGTTGTTCGTGCTGGACCGGGCGCTGGCGCGGCCGGGAACAGAGCCGGGCGTCGACCTGCCGGCGCAGGTGGTGATCGGGGTGGGCACGGGGGGGCTGACGCTGCAGAACGAGCCGTCGGACCCGTTCTGGACGCGGACGGCGCTGTTCCGGTACCTGAACCAGGTGGATGGGCCGCCACAGGGGCTCGGCACGGTGGGCGGCGGCGGCGGCGCGGGCGGCGGCATCACGGGGGCGCCGACGCTGCGCGGAGCGATCGAGGGCGCGGCTACGGAAGACGAGGCGTGGCAGGCGGTGTGCAAGGCGCTGATCGCGGCGGTGGCGCGGCGCAAGGACATGGTGCCGGAGGACTTTGACGCGGAGGAGCCGCTGGACAGCTACGGCATCGACTCGCTGGACTCGATCTTTGTGCTGGGCTGGATCGGGCGCGAGACGGGCATCACGGTGCAGACGGTGGAGGGCGTGAGCATTGCCGAGCTGAGCCGAGAGGTGACGCGGCGGACGCTGGAAGCGGTGGAGGAGGAAAAGGAGCGGAGCAGTTGATCTTGTCGAAGCGTGTAAGTGAGCTATACTTGTACTTGTATACTTGTACTTGTACAAATAGCAGGCGGCAGGCAAGATCTTTGGCGGCACCGGCGATGCTTATCCAAAAGTGGACGACAGGATGGGGAAATTGACCCCAGGCTGGGAGCCATGGGACAGGGTCTTTGCTCCCGTGGCAAAGGGGGGCGCGGGAAATGAGCCTGGAGCGAGAATGGGAGCGAGAGGAGCGGGAGAGGTGAGAATGGAGCGAGATGAGCGAGACGGGGCGAGATGGAGCAAAATGGAGCTCGGCAAACAAGCACTAAATATACGGAGTAATACCGCCACATTCTTGTTTTTGCCGGCAGCAGAGAAGGAAAGGGACGGAACGGGGCGAGTCGGCTACGTCATCCTGATGGCACGCACTTGTGCCTTGCAGAGAGCGGAGTCTGTTATTTCGGAGGCTTGTAGTAAAAACGGAATACAGGCAGTCGATACGGAGTAATAGCATATGCTTAGAGTACGGAGTAGCATTTGATTGTACTCCGCACAAGCCCTCAGTGCAACGGCGCCTGCATCCTATGACGTAATTCCGACGGCGGCGGCAGCATTTTGCCAGCACAATACCTCCGCGACTGCACGTTCCACGGCCGCTGGCTTCGGCGGGGTGCTCGGCTCCTTTTAGCCCCTGTTAGGGCATGCGCCAGAGCGTTGGCGAGTCGATGGCTATAGGGCGCACTACTCCGTATCGAAGCATACTCCGTAATACACATAATATTTACAGGTATACTTTACAAAATACAGTACGGAGTACAAATACAAATCCGCCTGCCCGCCACGGCGCTCCGGAGGGGCATCCGAAGGGGAAGGTGGTTCTCGCAGGCAGCACGATACCTGCCGGAGATCACGCCGGAGGATCGGCTGGCGGCCAGCGGGCAATCCATACGACGCGACGAAATATAGCGGACAGACAGTGGGAGAGTATTGTGTAAAAAACAGTGAGATAGTTGTACGCAAATAAAAGGGACGGCGCGTTGGATAGAGCAACCCGAAGCAGGCACGGGGCAAGAGCGGCCAAGAACGAGGCAGGAACGGGCAGGAACGGGTCAGGAACGGGGCAAGAACAGGCCAAAAACGGGCCAAGAACAGGGCAAGAACAGGGCAAGAACGAACGGGCAGGAAACGCAGGAGAGAACGGGCAGAAAACGGCCGCCGTTTGAAGCAGACGATCGCGGTCAGACCTGCGTAGGAGGAGGGCTCTTTGCACCTCTGCAGCCCGTGCGTTGCCCGTCTGCTGCCCGTCTGCTGCTGCCCGTCGGCATGTTCCGCCCCGCTCACCGAGCCTCACCTCGTCCTCACCTCGCTGCTCCTGCTCGCCATTTCCCTCCCCTTCCTCCTTCCTCTCTCGCCATCCCCGTTCCTCCAAGCCCGTCGTTCCTTCCTCCTCCTTCCTCTCCTTCCCTCTGCCCCCCTCGCCCCACCGCCCCTGCCGTACGGAGCATGCTTATGGCCGGCTTCTTCCCTAGCTGGCCGCCCGCTCGCTCGTCGTCCCCCAACGTCAACAAGCGCTCGCACGCTACGGACGATAGCCGCTCTTAGCCAGCACAACCACGCAACTAGTCGCCATAGCTGCTCGCCGGCAACGCCCCGCGGCCTTT
This sequence comes from Ophiostoma fasciatum, assembly GCA_019925495.1. Lineage (NCBI taxonomy): Eukaryota > Fungi > Ascomycota > Sordariomycetes > Ophiostomatales > Ophiostomataceae > Ophiostoma > Ophiostoma fasciatum. The sequence goes on along the minus strand of JADHKM010000029.1, from coordinate 86,325 downwards.
TTCGTGTCCTTTTGCATCTCGCGGGTCCGCGGTGGAAATCTGTCCTGTCTGTCCTCGGTCTGTCCGTTCCAAAGACGAGCAGAGCGCCGACTCTCGACAGCGGACGCTCGAGGCTCGACAACGGACTCTCGACGGCTCTCGACGGCTCTCGACGCTCGACTCCTCTCGACTCCTCTCGACAACTCTTGCGACATCTGCCTCCTGGACCCTTTGTCTGCTCCACTCGCGTCGGTCACGTTGCAGTTTGTGTCCTAGTGCTGGTCTTCGCCTCGTCTGGCGCGTCAAAGGCCGGTCGCTGCCAGACGCTCTCTCTTCTCCGCAAGCCACACCCCAGCCGTCAGCCGCCCGACCGCTCGGCTCTCTCCCCCTCTGGTTTCGGACGCCACATCGCCAACTGACCCTCGCCCTCGCCCTCGCCCTCGCCCTCGCCCTCTCGACACGCTTCATCCACGGGCAGCGCAAAACCCCGGGTTTCTTGGCTGCCACGGACAACCTCCCTCCCCCCCTCCCCCTCTCCACGCCGCGTGCTGGTCCAACAATGGGTCGGGTGGTTGCAGCAGAGCCGTAGCTGCCCGCCTTTCACCGTTTCCTCGGCCCTCCTCTCTTCGGCCCTCTCTGTCGGGCCTCGTTTCGTTCCCCGCTGCGCCTTTTGACGGCCTCCGCCTCGCGCGGCATCTTGTACGCAGTCTCTCGTTCTGTCGTCGCCTCCCCTCCCCTGGACTATGCGCCACACCACGCGGGACCGACGCCGATGACCTCATCCTCTCGGTGGACGACCAACTTGACCGATCCCGCCTCCCGACCGCGCCCTGCGCCTCGCCTGACCCGCCGGTCCCGTCGTCCTCTATGCTGTCGGCCTCTGCGTCTGCCTGAGCGGTCCGGTCTGAGCGGGCCTCTTTTTGTCGATTTTTAACTCTTTTTCTGGTTGTTGTTTTCTCTCTTCGTCCGTTCGCCCCCGGCATGCCACTATGTCGTCCTCTGCGCCCCCCGTGCGTCTGAGTCCGCCGGCCGGCCGCTCCGCACCGCCGCCCGACGAGACGACCGCCGCGTTCGAGGCCGCGCCCGAGCCGCCGCCTGCCGCCCCGCCGCCGTTCCTGCGCAGCATCAGCCTCGTCGACCTGCTCGAGGCCGATCCGCGGCCTGCCTTTGTCGTGTCTTTGGCGTCGACGGCTGCGACGACGACGACGACGACGACGACGACGCCCTCCGTCGTCTACTGCAACCCGGCCCTCCGGTCCAGCGCGTCGATCCTGGGCGACCCCGCCGACACCGCCGAAGCCGCCGCCCACGCCATCTACGCTGCCGTCGCCGGCGAGCACCACAGCCAGCACGGCACGGGTGGCCCGGTCCCGGCTGCAGGGCTCCCAGTCAAACACCGCGGCTTCACTTGGACGCTGGCGGTGCTGCCCTGCCGCCAGTATGCCGTCGTCAGCGCCAACCAGTCGGCCGGCCCGGCGGCGGCGGCAGAGACACTGGCGCCGGTAGAGACGTCTGCGAAACCAGCAGCACCAGCAGCACCAGCGGCACCAGCGACACCCACCCCTACCCACGTGCCCGTCCAGCCGGCGGACGCCACGACCGGCGACACCCCGGCCGTCGATACCCCGACCGTCGATACCCCGGCCGTTCATACCCCGGCCGTCGACGCACCGGCCGTCGACGCCCACGAACCCCCTGCGGACGAACCCGTCGATACCGCCTTCTTCGACCAGTTCCACACCCTCACCGACTTCATGCCCGTCGGCATGTGCGTGTTCGATCCGTCCGGCCGCGTCTCCGTCGCCAACCGCGCCTGGTACCACATCATGGGCTGCCAGCCCCCCGACGCCGCGGCCGCGGCGCGGGACGGCGGCGTGGTCATGACGCACGCCGCGTTCCTGGCCTACATCGAGGACGAGGACCAGGCCGCCGTCATGCGCTTCTTTGAGCAGACCAACCGCGCCGCCGCCCACGAGCCCGCCGCGACTTTTGGCTTCCGCATCAAAAAGTACGCCCACGCCGCCGGGCCCGACGCCAGCGACGGCGCCCTGGCCACCTCGCGCGACAGCCACGTGCTGGCCACGGCCTTTGCCGAGAAGGACGCCTCCGGTCGGCTCGTGCGCACTCTCGTCTGCCTGCGCGACATCACCGAGCACCGCCACATTGTCGAGGCCGCCGACCGCCACGCCCAGCAGGCCAGCAACCTGCGCCGCATGGCCGAGTTCGCCACCGTCGGCATGTACGAGCTCGACGTCAAGGGGCGCCTGCGCGGCGCCAACCGCGTCTTTTACGAAATGTGCGGCCTCGAGCCGCAAGCACACGGCAGCCAGGACGGACAGCGCGGCGAGGGTGGCCAGCCGAGCCAGAACGATGGTAGTACCCCCCACACTGCCGAGTCCACCAAGGCCACCGAGACCATCGACCGGCCATGGGTCAAGTGCGTCGCCGACGAGGACCAGTCGTTCGTGCAGTCGTGTCTGGACCGAGTGCTGGCTGGCGAGAGCGGCGGTGGCGGCAGCGGCGGCGATGGCGACCACGAGACGGTCGAGGTGCGGCTCAAGACGCCGTGGACGACGGACGACGGCGCGGGTGGCCGCATCGTGGCGGCGCGGTGGGTGGAGGCGTCGTTTCTGCCCGTCAAGGACGCCGACGGTCACGTGCAGTCGGTGACGGGCTGCCTCAGCGACATCTCGCTGCGGCGGTGGCAGCTCGAGCGCGAGCGCCAGGTCAAGGAGGAGGCAATCGAGTCCAAGCGGCAGCAGGAGAATTTTGTCGACATCACCTCCCACGAGATCCGCAACCCCCTCACCGTCATCATGCACTGCGGCGACGCCGTGCTCGAGTGCCTCACGCGGCTGCACGACGAGCTGGCGGCACTGGACGGCGTCTCGGGGACCGATGCCGCCACCGCCGCCGCTGGGACGGCCGCCCGCGTGCGTGCCATGGTCGAGGACGGCATTGAGTACGCCGAGATCATCGTCAGCTCGGCGCTGCACCAAAAAGCCATTGTTGACGACATCCTCACCATGTCCAAGCTGGACGCGGACCTGCTGGCCGTCACGCCCGTCACCGTCGACCCCATCGAGATCGTGCGGTCGACGCTCAAGATGTTCGAGGTCCAGGCACGGCAGCAGCACATCCAGCTGCGCATGGACGTCGCCCCGTCGTACCGCGCCGCCCTGGCCGCCTCGCCTTTCCTCGTGCTCGACCCCTCGCGCGTCAAGCAGATCCTCATTAATCTGCTGACCAACGCCCTCAAGTTTACCCAGGCCGTCGACGTGCGCGAGGTCACCACCACCGTCAGCGTCTCGCGTGTCCGGCCCACGGACGCCATCTGCGCTGTCTCCTTCGTGCCGCTGCCTCCCGGCCACAAGCTGGCCCCGGCCTACGCGGCGGCGACACAGCCGCCGTCAGGGGCACCTCTGTCGACGTCATCGTCGTCGTCGTCGTCGCCGTCGGCTCCCGGCAGCTCCCTCTTCCTCGTCTTCGAGGTCAAGGACACGGGCGAGGGCTTGACCAAGGAGGGCGTGGACTCGCTCTTCCAAAAGTTTGTCCAGGCCGACTCCAACACGCACGTTAAGCACGGCGGCTCCGGCCTCGGCCTCTTTATCAGCAAGCGCCTGGCCGAGATCCAGAACGGAGCCATTGGTGTTGCCTCCCAGCCGGGCGTCGGCTCCACCTTTGTCTTTTACATCGAGGCCTACGTCCCACCCGCGACTGCCGTCCCCGACGTCCTCTCCCCCGGCGAGGCCGCCAAGCGCGCCCTCGCCACGGGCCTCCACCGCGCCCCGGGTGGCCACTGGGCGTCACCCACGGTTGATGGTCTCGACGACGGCAGTGTGGCCGACAGCGCGGCCGACAGTGTGGCGGCCGGCAACGGTACGGACAACAACGCGGCCTCGAACGAAACCGCCCCCCACGAGACCCCCGAGGCCGCCGGCAACGGGGCAGGCAGCACTAGCCAGACCCTTACCACCGACACCGCCGCCGCTGCCGCCGCCGCAGTGATGACGCCGACAGTCTCAACGCCCATCACGGAGACGGCGTCGCCGACGTCGCCAACGTCGCCAACGTCGCCAACGTCGCCAACGTCGCCGACGGCGGGCTCGCTGCTATCGCCGGCAGCCCATGGGGAGCGTCTGGTCCGAAGCACCAGTGCCGGTAGCAGCGGCGGCAGTCCTGGGACGGCGGTGGCGGCGGCCCGGCCCGTCTCGGCGCCGGCCCTTGGGCTGCAGCCATCGTTGTCGCCGCCGCACGGAGGCAGCGGGGACGGCCAGCTGGCGTCGGTGCCGGCAACGCCGCCGGAGATCCGGGGCGTGCTTCTGGTGGAGGACAACATTGTCAACCAAAAGGTGACGCGGCGGTACTTTGAAAAGGTCGGCTTCCGCGTGGAGGTGGCGGCCAACGGGCTGGAGGCCATGGCCAAGATCCAGGGCTCGAACCGGTGCGTGGCGGGCAGCTATCCCATCTCTGTGGTGCTGATGGACATGGAGATGCCGGTGCAGGACGGCCTGACGTGCACGCGGCACATCCGGGCGCTGGAGGCGGCGGGCGCCTTTGCGGGCGGGCGCATGCCGGTGCTGATGATCACGGGCAACGCGCGGCCGGAGCAGATTGCCGACGCGCGCGCGGCCGGCTGCGACGATGTCGTGGTCAAGCCGTTCCAGATGCAGCTGCTGTTTGAGCACATCCAAACGGTGATGCATGAGCTGTGGGAGGCCGACGTGCGGGCGTTGGCGGCACCGGCAGCGGCGCCGTCAGCGGCGCTGACGGGGACCAAGCCGGCCGACGGTGGCAACGAAGCCGAGAACGCCTCGGCAGCGGCTTTGCCTGTGGACGAGGACACAGCCGCGCACGGGGGCGGGGACGGCAAGCCGTGCGAGCCGCTCGACGAGGGCGTGGATCTTGCACGGCAGCAGAGTCTAGGGAAGTAATGGGTTGGCTTGGGAGTGCCCTTGTTTTACCTTTTTTGGTTTATTGTTTTTGGTTTTTGGTTTTCTTGGTTTTCTTCTTTCTTCCCTATATTGGTCTCGTTTGCACGACTTTTATGCGGACATGTAGCATATGCATATGCCACCGGGAGGAGGGAACAGGACAAGGGCGAGACTGAGCAAAAAGGGGCGTGTGTTTTGGCGTTTTGGCTGGCGATGGACTGGGAGATAGGCAATGCCACGGATGATTTTTGACGACCCTCGTTCCCGTGCCTGGACGGGGCCCTGTCCCACGCCTCACGCGTCCTTGGCGGCGGCGGGCGGCGGGCGGGCCGTGGCCAGGTTGACGTAGACGCCCCAGACGATGCCGGCGAGGCCGCCGACGAGGTTCCGCGTGGCCACGTCGGGGACCAGGGCAAAGTTGCCAAGGCTGACGAGCGGCCAGAAGCGCCAGCCGGCCTTGAGCATGCCGGCGAAGTCGGCGCGCAGGGCGGCGGCGACGGCGGCGGTCCAGCGGGCGAGGGAGAGGCGGCCGGCGGCGGCGTCGGCGTCGGCGTCCGCATCCACGAGCAGGGCCCACGAGGCCATGAAGGCGCAGAACAGAAACGTGTTGACGCACGCGCCGGCGGTCTGGTCCAGCAGCGTCTTGGCCACGGTGTTGGGGACGTGGAGGGACGGCGCTGAGCCGGGGGCGGCGGCGGCGGCGGCGCGGGCCTTCTTGTCGGCGCCCTGCTCGTCGGCCCCCTGTTTGTGGGCGCCCGGCTCTGCTGCCGGCCTCGTCCCGGGGAAGAGGCGCTCCAGGTAGTCCTGCCAGAGCACGTTGGGCGGCGTCACGAGCGCGGTGAAGACGGCAAACTTGGCGACGGCGGGCCAGTCGGCGGCCCAGGGGTCGAAGCGCAGCGCGGAGGCGGCCTGCTGGCGGTCAGCGCCAGGGAGAGAGACAGCGGCGGGGCGGCGCGGCACTTGCACGCCAGTCGGCGGCCAGCAGCTGCGCGAGCAGGCTGGACACGACGCTCAGGACGACCGCCTGCGCGGTGATGGGCAGCAGCGGCGGGGACATGGTCGACGGGGGTGGACGCGGCGTTGCTGGTGAGTTGCGTACACAATGTACTTTTGCATCCAGTATTGTGCTTACTCCATATATTTATTTACAGGCGTGGTGACAGATAAAACACGCGCCGGGATTTCGGCCCTGCGCCAGCGGGAGGGGCCTGGCCAGGCCACCGCCACTGCCACTGCCGCAGCCTCGCCCAACCGCGCAGAAACACGTCGCAGACGGCAGCCCCTGCAAGCACACGGGTGCCGCCGGTCCTCTGCATTCACGGCTGTTTTATACCGTGCTGTCTTTATTGTGTCCGAGCCCACCAGGGCAACCATGCCACTTTGACCCCATATTGAGCAGCCGGCCAAGGCGCTGCCCTTGCGCTGTCCATTCCGTCGTTCCATATGCTCTGCGCTGCCTCCTCTTTGCCGCCTCTGCCGCTCTGCCGCTCTGCCGCTCGGCCACCTCGGCCACCTCGGCCGTTCTGCCATCCTTCGTCCTCCCGCTACGCCCGGCTGAGAATCCACATAAACAGCAGCTGCACGCCGTACGAGTAGAAGAACAGGAACTGCGTGCGCTGGTTGCGCTTGGCCCGCGTGTCCGTCTGCATCGACCGGCTGTCGCCCGAGTTCTCCGGCAGCAGCACGTACTTGAGCGAGCGCATCTGCAGGTTAGCAAAAAAAGAAATAAAAAAAGAAATAAAAAGAAATAAAAGGAACAGAACAGAAAAGAACAGAACAGAAAAGAACAGAACAGAAAAGAAAAGAAGGAGGACGCAGGACCAACCAGAAACAGCGAGTTGGCCAGGAACGTGTACAGGAACAGCGACCAGCCGATCCAGCCGCCGGTGCCCTGGCCGCCGTTGACCAGCTCGGCCACGGCAATGGTGGCGATGACGCCGACAAACTTGTAGCCCGAGTACGCCACCAGGTCGAGCAGCTGCGACGTGTTGGAGATGCTCAGCAGGTAGCACCCCAGCTTGAGGCCCAGGATCTCCACGCCCACCACGGCCAGCGCCACCGACGCCGTGTAGCCCAGCAGCTCCGGCTGGAACTGCCCACGCAGGCCCGCCACCAGCGTCGACAGCAGAATGTACGTCACCACCGACATGACGGGGATGTACATGTCCGGGCTGTTGATGTCGTCGCGCGGCGGCAGGTACCAGCCCTCCTGCCCGCTCGGGCCCACCGTCTGCTTGCGCGACCACGGCTTGTGCCGCCACGGGAACAGCACCAGGCACAGCTTGTTGAGCACGTACGAGTTGGACACGTTGAAGTAGTGCTTGAGCGCGCCCACGTTGACGTAGCGGTTGATCTGGGAGTCAAGTTAGCATGCAACAGTCAATAGACAAGACCAAAAAGGAGGAGGCGCACATTCTGCTCCATGTACTCCTGGCCCTGCCGGAACGCCGTCTGCGACAGCTGCGCCGCCACCTGCGCCGCCGCCGGGTCGTTGATGAACTGCCCGTACTGCCCAAACACGTTGCCCATGGGGATGCCGCCGAAGCCGCCGCCGAGGCCGCCGCCCGGCGCCGCCTGCTGCGGCGGCGCCTGCTGGTACGGGCTCGAGTACGTCTGGGGCTGCGGCTGCGACGCCGTCGGCGGCGGCGGCGACCGCAGCTGCGGCACCGTCGACACGTGCTGCGGCACCGGGTGGTGCAGCGGCGGCGACTGCCCGTACACGGAGCGTTGCATGGTGGGGGGGTGCGAGAAAGGGACTGAGAGACGAGGAGGTGGCTGAGAGCTGCGAATCCGCGCTTCCGATGCGTGTCTACGCAAAGGCTGCCATGCGCAGGCGTCGGGAGGACGTTGGCCAGGAGCTTCCAGCCGTCGCGGGGGCGATGTCGTCGTTTGCCGTCTGTGGTCGTCTGTGGTCGTCGTCGTCGTCCTCCGTCGTCGTCGTCGTAGTCGTCTGTCGTTGTCGTCGTTTGAGCCAAGGTGTCGTTAGGGAGCTCCGTTCAGCGCGTGCTTGTGCTTAGGGAAGGCGCGCCACGCAGCGCCACGCAGCGCCACGCAGCGCCACACTTCGGCCCAACCCTTTTCCGTTCCTGGTCCGCGCTATCGCCCGCTTATCGCCATCATCGCAAACCATCGCAGCGCAGAGGTCGGCTTTTCGACGACCCTGATCCGACCCGCCACCTGTCCTCCGGCCCGCGACGACCTCGCCGCACACCTCCGCGGCCTCGTCAGACTGCCAGTCCGCCAGTCCGCCAGTCCGCCAGTCCGCCAGTCCGCCAGTCCGCCAGTCCGCCAGTCCGCTAGTCCACACCTGGCAGCATGTTGGACAGCTTCGAAATCATCACCACCTCGGGCGTCGTGCTGTGGTCGCGCAGCTACGCCTTTGTCAGCCCGGCGATCGTCAACCGCTTCATCACCGACGTCTTCATCGAGCAGACCAGCGCCGCCGCCGCCAAGGACGACCTCGCCTCGGCCGTTGCCGGCGGCAGCAGCAGCAGCCATGCGCCCTTCCTCGCCGACCAGTATGCCGTCAAGTGGTCGCTGGCCAAGGACCTGGGCATCATCTTTGTCGCCGTCTACAAGTCCCTGCTGCACCTCTCCTGGATCGACAAGCTCGTCGACAACATCAAGACCATCTTTGTCAAGCTCTACGGCGACCAGCTCACCCGCCCCAACACCACCATTGTCGAGTGCGTGCGCTTCGACGACTACTTTGACCAGCAGCTGAACGAGCTCGAGGGCAGCGGCAGCGGCACGACGTCCGCGGCGGCTGCTGCGGCGGCTGCTGCGCCGGCCAACTCGCCCGACTCGCCCGAATCCACGCCCGCCGACACCCCCGCCGACACCCCCTCCCCCTCGCGGCCCTCCACCCCCGGCGGCGGCGGGCTGCACGCCGGCCACGGAGCAACCTCGTCGGCGCAGCCGAGTCCGCTGAGCAACCTGTCGCGGCGGGCCCGCAAGGCACAAAAGGGCGCCGGCGCGAGCGACGAGGCCGCGGCGGCCCGGAAACACCAAAAGGACAAGGCGACGACGACCGCCACCGCCACCAAGACGGCCAAGAAGGGCCGCAAGTGGGGGCCCGACGGCATGGCCGAGGAGGAGGACGACGTCCAGCTCGACTACTCGGCCGCAGCCGCCGACGGGCCCAGGACCGACAGCAACGGCAGCGCCGGCGCCGGCGCCGGCGCGGCCGCCAGCCGCCCCGCGCTCGAGCCCGTCGACGCGTCCACCTGGGGCACGACGGCCAAGGGCGGCCACTTTGTGCTCAAGGACCTGGACGACGAGGTGCACTCGATCCTGGCCTCGGCGTCCAGCGCGGCGCAGTCCGCCAAGGGCGCCGGCGCTTCTGCTGTCGCTGCGTCGGCGGGCCAGGGCGCCGTCGCCGGTGGGCTGCTGGGGACCGGCCTGAGCACCATCGGCGGCCTGTTCCGCAACGTCGTCGGCGGCAAGACGCTGACCAAGGACGACCTGGACAAGGCCATGAAGGGCATGGAGGACCACCTGCTGCGCAAGAACGTGGCGCGCGAGGCCGCCGTGCGGCTGTGCGAGAGCGTCGAGGCCGAGCTGCTCGGCACCAAGACGGCCAACTTTGAGAGTGCGTCCTCTTTCTTCTTTCTGTCCTGCCACCCGCTGACCGAGCCCCCCAGGCACCAATGCGCGCGTCAAGACGGCCCTCGAGGCCGCGCTGACCAAGATGCTGACGCCCACGTCGTCGCTCGACCTGCTGCGCGAGATCGACGCCGTCACGCGGCCGTCGGCCGCGTCGCTGCGCCCGGCGCGGCCCTACGTCATGTCCATTGTGGGCGTCAACGGCGTGGGCAAGTCGACCAACCTGTCCAAGATCTGCTTCTTCTTGCTGCAGAACCGCTACAAGGTGCTGATCGCCGCCGGCGACACCTTCCGCTCGGGCGCCGTCGAGCAGCTGGCCGTGCACGTGCGCAACCTCAAGGAGCTGACGGCGCGCGAGGGCGGCGCCGTCGAGCTGTACCAAAAGGGCTACGGCAAGGACGCCGCCGCCGTGGCCAAGGACGCCGTGGCCTTTGCCGCCCAGAACGGCTACGACGTCGTGCTCATCGACACCGCCGGCCGCCGCCACAACGACCAGCGCCTCATGTCCTCGCTCGAGAAGTTTGCCAAGTTCGCCCAGCCCGACAAGATCCTCATGGTCGGCGAGGCCCTCGTCGGCACCGACTCCGTCGCCCAGGCCCGCAGCTTCAACGCCGCCTTTGGCAGCGTCCGCAGCCTCGACGGCTTCATCATCTCAAAGTGCGACACCGTCGGCAACATGGTCGGCACCCTCGTCAGCCTCGTCCACGCCACCAACGTCCCCATCCTCTTCGTCGGCGTCGGCCAGCACTACTCGGACCTGCGCAACTTCTCCGTCAAGTGGGCGGTCGAGCGCCTGCTGAGCAGCGACTGAGCTGCCGCTGCCCCCCTTCCCCCCCCCCCCCAGCAGCATAGATTAATAGCATCATCTATTTCGGTTGCTGGCTATGCCATCTGTCTGCAGATCCCCGTCCCTCGAGTATGTTCGCCGCCATCTCTCTTGCGCCTCGTCCCGTATACCCACCGTAGGAAACAAACATGTGCCTTTTCTCCGTGTAAAAATCAGTCCCAAGCAATGTCCGCGAAACGCCCCGTGTTGACATAATCCCTTTAGGTGCCGTTGTGCCGTTGAAAGGAAAGCAGAAAAAGGAAAGAAGGAACAGAAGAAGGACAAGAAAAGAATGAAAGGCGGCGACGGCATCAGGCGACTGCCACCTGCACGCCAGAGGATTCGCTGTGCGGGAACACCCGGCCGCTCATGAGGGCGTCGTGGCTGGCAAGACGGAGGACATCGTGGTCGTCCGCCTCGCTCATCTCCTGGAAGCTCCGCTTCTTCTTCCCCTTGCCCTTGGCCTTGCCGCGCAGCGCAGACCCAGGCACGCCCACGAGGATGGCCCGGTCAATGACATCGCCCTCGGCTTCGTCCTGTTGGATGCGCAGCGCGCGCGACGTGGCCAGCGTCAGCAGGCTCATAAAGGCGCCCACCACAGCGGCCCTGTTGCTTCCAAAGGGCGCCACGACGTCGCCAAACTCAATCCAGCGGTGCTTGGACGTGCCAGCCATGGCAACGCCGTCCTCGGCGGCCTTTTTCTGAAGGAGATCGAAAAACAGCGACGTGTTCCGCACCTCTTCGCCAATCGTCTTGTTGTGCGCGTCGCTGTCGTGGGTGGTGGTGGGCAGAGCCCTGTCCCGATCTGCATGCGGGCGGGTGGTCCAAGGAAGACCGCCGGACCCGTCGACCCCGGCGCCGGCCAGCGCGGGCGGAAGCTCCATGTCCTCGTCGCTGTACCGCTCGATGAAGCTCGGGCTGTCCGGGAAGCCGCCCGCGCTGGACAGCCGGCCGTCTGGAAGCTGGCGAATCCCCGTGGCACTGTGCTGCGCGCTGCCGTGCGCCGAGGACCCGGGCAACAGGGACGAATGGCGGTTCATAGCCAGCGACGGGTTGTCAGACAGGGCGGACGCCGGTTGCCGGCCGAGCTCAATGTCCTGCTCGTCTCCGAAGCCGCCGTCCATGTTCCCCCGGACGCTGCGGCCAACGGGCGTGCTTGGCTCGGCAGTCTCTGCACGGCGTCGCTCTGCCCTCGCCAGTGCTTCGTCGTACAGGCCGTCTTCGAGCGCCGTTCCAGAAAACATCTGCACCAGAGGATGGTCCGGGCAGTGTGCCTGCACCTGCTCCGCGACGCCGAACAGTCCACGCCCCAAAGTCAGGCCATAGGCGGCCTGCCGGTTCAGGGCAGTGTTGTTGGCACGGCGGACCGCGCGTGCGCGGCTGCTCTTCTCCCAGACACGCTCCATGTTCTGGGCGTAGTTGATCACACAGTTGAAGTATTCGCGGAGCGGGATCTGGGTGATCTCGTCCACGAAGTTGTTCTTGCCCGGCCCCGCTCTCTGATAGGCGTTCTTTGACGCCGTTGCCGGGGTCGACGACGTCGTGCTTGGGGACGACGGCGTCTGGGTGAGCTGACTGTGCTTGGTCCCGCCCGCTTCGGAGGGCTGCTTGTCAAACGGGTTGGCCCGGGCAGCTGCTTGGCTGGCAGGATGCAACATCAGATCGCCGTCGTCGTCGTCCAAAATCAGGGGCGCCGCGCCTTCCGTCTCTTTCCCCGTTTTAGACGCGTTTGCCGTGGCCGAGGGGAAGGCAGGCAGCTGCGGCTCCGACTGGGGCTCCTCTTCAACAATGTTTCCGTTCTCGTCAATGGAGAGCCCGACGTCCACGAGCAGGTTTTCCTCCTCCGGAAAATTGAAGGCACCGCGGCCAAACGGGGTGGGCGAGTCCTGCAGATTGGACGCACCGGATGCCGAGTATGCAAACCCGCCCGCATAGGAGTGTCCCCCGGACGAGTCGGCATCCAGAACCAGCTGCGGTAGCTGCGTGTTGGCAGAAGAACGAGACGTGAGCGAGAGGTTGGTCCACGAGGCCTGGCGCTCCTGCGAGAGGAACGAGGCGTCAGGCGGCGCATCAAAGTCGAACGGCGGCAGCTGCAAGAAGTCCAGGTCGAAGCTGGGATCGTTGGGGAGCACGATCTGGACCGGCCTGGTTGCCCATCGTCAGACTTGTTTTCGAATCGTCGCCCATGCCGGCACGGCAGCAGGGGGGGCGAGTGGGCTTACTTGGCTTTTCCCGCGTTGCGGTCGAGCTTGTCGTCGAGGAAGCCGCTGCACAGCTTGGCCAAGGCCCGCTGCGTCCGCTCGCTGTCGTTCAAGACGTAGCGGCACTGCTCCTGGTAGATGCGGGCGGTGCCGTAGAGCAGGGTGCCCTGCAGCCGCAGGGCGATGGGTGCGCCGGGGGGCTCTTTGATGGTGCCGCAGGCCTTCTGGACACTGACCTCGAGCACAGCCTTGCGGCGGATGCCCGTGGTCCGCGCCCCGGGCGCGGTGTTGCCGGCACGCCTGTCCGTGATGTCAGTCACTGCAGCTGCTTGGCTGGCTGATTTTCTGAAAAGCATACCAGATGGTCGAGAGGGCATAGCGCTTGTCACAAAGAACTGGGTGCGTCTGTTAGTTGGCTGCTTGTGTGCAGGACGAGCACGCTGCTGGACTCACTCTCAGTGCTGTAGAACATGGTGGCGACAACGAGTTTGCACGAGAGCAAAAAGAGAAGAAAACGGGAAAATCAAATAAAATACGCAGAAAGGCGAATGAATATATGCTTGTCGGCTGGCCCTTGGCATTCACGCCGGACGGAAGCTGCTCTCCGCAGTCCGAAACATAAACAAGAAGAGCGGCGAGAAAGGCGCAGGAAAGGGGGCGTTGGGCGAGCGTTTCCTCCGAGAAGGACAAGAAGCCGTGGCGACGTTCACTTTGACGACAGAATGAGATGAGACGCGTCTGCGGACTGGCCGAGACGAGCAACTCTTTAGCCAGACGCGACGCGAGACCGCGGGCCAGGCAAGGCAGCTGTACGAAAGAGGAAGCCGCGATGGGCAACGACGCGGCGGCACGCGCAGCACCGGTCGCTGCGTCGACATTAAGGAAGGCGCGCTTGTCGGGCAGGCGCGCCTGCAACGCGCGCCGGCATCGACGATACAGAGGAAGGAACCTCGACGAGCCCTACAAGCAAGGCATCAAGGCAACGTCCTTTGCGCCATATGGCGAGCCGCCACTCCAACGGCCGCGACACCGAGACCGGTGCGAGGTGTCACCACCGGCAGCAGGCTTGGAGGCACAGGCCGGTGACGTGCAGTCTCGTCTGGAAAGAGAGGGCTACGGCGAGAGAGAGCGCAAAGGACAAGGCCCAAGACTACGTGTGCGCAAATGCATACCAGGAGAACGAGCCGCAGCAGCGAGTTCCGTCCGCTGGACAAGCCCTGCTTGCAGGCAAGGCAGCAGGCAGCCGCTGCGGTGTGGCGCTGGTGTGCTACAGACGGCATCCGGCTCGACGATGCCAGAAGTGCTGCGGGACCACCCTCCACGAGAGCGCCGTTACAATGTGTCCCGGGCTCAGGATGTGACCGTCAGGACCACCCAGTGACAGGCTCAGAAGGCCAGAGAATGCTCATCCTTTTGGTCGTCGTCGGGCGAATGAACCATCGGTGAAGACGAACCTATTGCCACAGGCAGGTTAGCAGATGTGCCAGCCAGAGAAGAGTGCAGCAGTCTGAGAAAAAGGGGCATCCAAAAGCAGCAACATTCAGAATATGTAAGAATTGACTTTCACGTAGCCAAGAGATATAGCCAACAGGCGATGTGGCCATCAACTTGGCATCAATCGCAAATTATTCTCATCAGGTTGCGCGTTTGGGGGAAATGGGTGCGGAAAGAAGAGAGAGAGAAGAGAGAGAGAAGAGAGAGAGAATATTCTTACCATTTTATCCCTGGACGGACGGCCACAGACGACCACATTCGACCGTCGAGCAATGCCCGGCACAGCTGTAGAAGCTGGGCCTGGGAAAGTTGGGGAGAGATGCAGGAAAAAATTGAAGCTCGAAGAAATCGCTTTTAGGGTGGTCGAGGCCCCACAAAATCCCCATGCGTCGCACGAACATTTCTCCGCCTGAACGATTGCGCCACGTGACCCGTTGTACGAGAATCTGCGAGCGAGCACACGACACAATCGAACGCGATGAATACGCTCGTCTGAGGTGACGCTGTGACGGCTAGGATGCGTACGATTCACGGCGAAATGCAGATATGTGACTGCTGTTCTCTGTGAAGGGCGCAAGGCCCAAGAAAGCCTCGAGGGATCAACGAGCACACCCTCCTGCAGGGGGGCTGATAGCTGCGCCTCGCGCACCGCCGAATCGAGTTGGTGTTCTGCAGGCCTATCGTGGCCTATATTTTTAGGCGGCCAGACGGCTGCAGTGAGGCTGAAGCTCGTCGTCTGTGCAAGTACATATAACTCGGGGCTCGGTCCTCTCACCGCTTGATAGACGAAGACACGCAAGGCATGGGCATTCCCGGTGCGACGACGTGCACCGTTCATGTCAGATATTGGCTCCAAGGACAGCACACGCAACAAAAGCCAGGCTTATGCGGCGACAACAGTGGCAGCGGCAGGACCTGGCGGAGGCCCCGGGGGGCGCACCAGCGGCAGCAGACTCCCCGCCGCCGGGCCACGGCCAAGCGGATCTTGCATGGCAGTTCTCTGACATGAGCCTCATGTCCTCCACCGAGACGGCATGGTCGCAATCACTGCAGCCATTGCCCTATACGACCAACACGGCACTCAGCGCAGCTGTGGTGCAGACAGAGCCAGCCGACGAGACGAGGGCTGTGCAGGCAAAACAGACGGCAACGGCGGCTGCTAGCCCCTCATCTATCGCGCCGGGCGAAGCAGGACGGGCGGCCGAAGCGCTGCTGCTGGACCTGGCGGCTGCGTCCCTGGCGAACGTGCCGGCATCGTTGTCGCCGGCCTACACCGGGGTCTTTGGCGGCCTGGAGCGACCCGTTGCCGTGCCGCGCCTACATGGCGGCAGCGCAGTGCCCTTTGCCCGCGGCTACGCGCCCTGTCTGCAGGCGTACGGCATCGACACGGCCGCCTTCCTGGCCTTTATCGACGGGCTCAATCTTGTGACGTCGCCGAACCCGGCTGCGCTGCTCCTGCACGCGGCCGCGTTCGGCCTGCAGGTCGTGCCCGTGGAGGCCGTCAGCATTACCGGCGCCATCCTGAGTGCTGTGGCGGACGGGGTGACCGAGGTCGTGGCCCAGACGCGCGCAGAGGCCTACCTGGCGCGCGCCAACGCGGTGCTGTTTGGGCCCCGCGGCCTGCACGTGTCCATCGCCGACGACACCAAGGCGATGCGGACGGTGCTGGGCATCTCCAAGGAGGCGCCGCTGCTGGCGCCGCTGACCGCCGCGACGCTGGAGCTGGCCACGCTCGAGCGGTGCATGCTGCAGCTGCACACGAGCGGATGGGCTGCCGCGCTCGACCTGGAAGTGCAGACGGGCGCCCTGATGCCCATGGCCAAGCCGAGCTACAAGAACCGAGCGTCGCAGCAGCCGTCCTCGGCGTGGGCCGGGATGGGCCGGTCCGTCAACCACGCGCTGGTGGTGGTGGCCGACAAGCGCGTGCGCTGGGACATCAAGAGGGCCGAGGAGAAGGCGGCGGAGGAGCGGCAGCGCGCATGGAAGCGGCACAGCAAGGGCAAGAAGCTCAAGGAGTCCTCTGGCGAGAAGTCGCGCGTGAAGCGGCTGTCGTGGCTTCTGGTGCGCAACCTGGCCGACGTGCAGCAGGAACAGGCTGCCAAGGAGGCAGAAAAGGCTGCCAAAGAGGCAGAGAAGGCCGCCAAGAAGGCTGCCAGGGAGGCAGAGAAGGCCGCACGCAAGGCCAAGAAGGGGGCCGCCAGCTAGCCGGCGCGGCGTTGTGGGCAGACAAGCAGGCGATGCCGCAGCGTAGGACAAGATTGGCAGAGAACAACGCCATACTGAGAAGCGTTACTGGGCTTTGCAGCCTTCCTTGCTTGGTCTGGTCGCGTTGTTATCTGGCAATTTCGTCGCCTTTTGCCCTGTCTGTCCAGCAGACGGATCCTAGTCCGCGTGCTCCGTATGCCCCGTACTTGTACTACTCTGCTTCTTGGTCTCAACCATGGATGGTGACGCGACGGACAGCAGGCAGCCGCCGGCGGTCCTCCTTCGGAATGGGAGATTGGACAGACGCGTTGCGCAGACCGGCCTGGGTGAGACGGGGCTTGGGTTCACCACACGAGGAGCACAACGGCGCACGGCGACGCGGCGTGCAACGGCGCGCGCGCATGTGCGTCTGGGACCGAGATTGCTGTGTCTCTGGCTGCTCTGCGTGTCTGCGTGTGCTGTGCGAGTCTACCGGCAGCTGTACGGAGTACTTGTACCTGTAGGCAGAGCTTTTGTGCGCCCGTGCTTGTCCTCGCAGGATCGGGCAGACGAAACTGCCGTGGCCTCACGTCTTGGACCGCTTCCCTTATCCGAGGGGCTCATTTCGGCTCCCACCGGGGCCCTGTCCCAGCAGAGAGAGCAGCACATGGTTCTATCCCGTTTTTCATCCCATCATCGTGCGTCAGCAGGCCTGGTGGCCATGCCTGCCGACACCAGGCTGAGGCCGCCTCTCTTCCGCCGTTGCATTTGTGCTTCACTGCAATGAGATGAAGGACCGCCATTGCTGACGACCTTGGAAAAAGCTGGCCTTTGCACCACAGACGGGTAACGTGGGCAGAGCATCGCCGGCCTATTTGTAGTTCCTCCACGTCGCCATAGTTCGGTGCAATCTTTTACCTGGTCTGCCTACCTACGACTCCATCTCTCTACACAGTGTGATCGTTATAAAATAATTTACACTGTCAAGTCACACCGTCCATGCAGGCCCAGTCGTCGCGTCTGATTGGGTCGACAGGGAAAAGACGCTACCGTTTCAGAACCCCTGCGCCAATAGTCTGCCGCCTTCTTAGGGCGTATTAGCGCACGATGCCAGGGCACAGCACACATGTCGCCAGCTGGGGCTACGCGCCACGGATGAAGAAAGGAAAAATACTCCGTGCAAATATCGAGAACGAACGAGCGGCCTGCGGCTGAACGCGTTCGGTGCCACGGTGTGAGCGGAAGGGAAGCTAAACCTTGTGGATGGTTTGGTATAAACTGTGCAAATACGGAGTACGGAAGATTCCTGTAACATATGCACAAATCGTAGCTGCCGTGTTAACTCCTTGTGTACGGAGTACAAAGTATGCTTATACGAGCACCGGAAGACGCGTGCATTTGCCCTGCAGCTGCATCCACGGGCCTTGGCCGTTGTTTCCTGTTCGGGGCGGTCGCTCGATGGGCCGCGCTGGCTTCGATTTCCGTTTGCCGAACAGCGGTCAGCCGCGTGAGGTGGCCGCGTGATGTGGCCTTCATCTGCCGCTGTGTCCCGTGGATAAACACCGTGCTACTGGCTGCCGTTGCCGCCTTCTAAGGTCTGCGCCGCGGTTTCGCCCCTGGCCGTGCCGTTGGCAGCGGGGTCCCCAAGGCGGAAGGGGCGCCCCCCCTGGTCGTTCTCGTATTGTGCCTTCCGCACCAGTCGTGCTCACGCTGGCTCCCGCGGCCAGCAGCGCTCTGTGCTGGCTAGTCTGCCGGCTCTGCGCCTCCCCTGCTCGCTCCTTCCCCGGTTGAGTCTGCCTCTTCTCGTGGTGTCCCCTTCGTTTTATGAGCCTGCACAAGGGTCTTCCTTGCCCGCCTGCTCCTTCCAGTTCTCCAGCGACCCCCATCCCGTTGGCGTCCCCTTTTGTCTCGCCCTCCTCCCCCTTCTTATTCTGTCTCGTTTTTTTCCCTCCGCGATCTGCTGCGTTGCATCGTCGCTTTGTCCTCTTCCCTCGCTCAGTTCGCGGCCGTGTCCGATACTCACCTGCATTTCGCGTTTTGCATACGATACCGCGCACGCGCGCCGTTCTCTTCGTCTCTTCTCGTCACTCTTTTTCTTTTTGGTGTCTTTTGGCCCTTTCTTTTTTTACGTCTCCTGTCTCGACGACAAAGCCGTTTGGAAAAGGCAACAAAGCGGTCGATCGCCGTCTTGGGAGCGCGCCAACAAAGCAGCAAACGAGCCCCGTTTCTTCCAGGGCGTTTGCCTGTCCCTTCTTTTTCTGTTCTCCTTCGCACGCTCGTCCGCAGGAATCGCCCCGGCGGCGCAACGTTCTCGCGCGTCGATCTCGCGCGTCCGGCCAGCATCGCATCGTGACGTTGCCCAAAGAAGACCGCCCACTTCGCCCCGATCCTGACACGACCGCCACGCCGCGAGCATGGCCCTGTGCTGTTGACGTTCGGTCTGGTCTCCACGGATCTGGTGAGACATCGTCCCTAAAAGGCCGGTGACATTTTGGCACCCACCAAGTAAGACATCGCCTCCTCGTTCTTTTTTTACCTCGCGCCCCCATCCCTTACCTCCGTCCCGCATTCCTGAAACGCCAAAAGGCGGTGGTAGCCTTTGCTGTCTCTGGTGTTTGCGAGGCCACGCCGTTGTACGGTCTCGTGTCCCCCCGCCCACGGCCCCCCCTCTAGCTACGGAGTACATCCCGTCCGTGGTTCTCCTGTGACAGCCCAAACTTTCTCTCTTTTGTACCGCAGGCCGCTGCTGTCTGGGAACGATCGCCAGACGGCGTTCCCCCTTTGCGCTGGTTTTCTTTTTCGGGTGTCGGTGCTGTTGGCTTGCTTGCGCATCTTGGTATGCCGGCGTCGAGGTGTCGATCCGTGGCTCGAAAGCTCTCAGCCGCCCGTCGCTTTCCGATCACCCCTTTTCTCTTCTTCTTTCACTCTCTTACCTGCTGGGCGCAGGCTGCCGGCCCTTTTTCTTCCTTTCTACCTTTCCGTCTTTATTTCTTGTTTTTGTCTTTTTCCTCTTCCAAAAATGTCACCTGCTGACTGACCAGAACGGCAAGGCTCGAAACGCATAAGGTACATGATCTTCTCTGGCCGCCTCAGCCTGCGACCCGGCTGCCTTCACACCTCCTTCCGCCCCCCCCCAACCCCCCCCAACCCCTGGCCTGTTATCTTGTACCCTGGGCGCAAATGGAGCACGACGAGCATGATGGCGCGCTCTCTTTCTCCGGGACAGCCGGCCTTGATCAGTCCAGAACCCAGACTGCGGTTCGTTGCAAGCCATGCGGTCGATGGACTGTTCGGACCTTGGCTTTGCCTCCGTGCCCACGTTGCCCAGAACTACCCATCCTGCCCTCCCACACCCCCTTCTCGTCTCTCCGACGAGACCGCGCAGAGGTGCGGTTCACACCTCGAATCTGCCTCCAATGCCTGTCAAAGGTCAAACCGCGGAAACGAAAAGATAGGGACCAGTGCTGGAAACTGCAAGGCCCGTTGTTGGATGCCGGCAAATCCCTCTCAAGACGCCGTCCACTTTTCGTCCTCTCCTATCCATGTCTCTTGCGTCTCTAGCTCACCTCACCTCCCCGTCACCGTCTACGCTCCTTTGATTTCCAGCGTCCTTTGTTATCAGCAGACCTGCTCACAGTTCTCAGACAGTTTCCCGTTCCGTCGAGCTGCTACTGGGCCCGTTACATCTGCTTCTACAGTATCGTTTCCGATCCCCGGAACGCTTCGGACTGGAGCCGCCTTTTCTTTCTTGCTATTGCTCCTTGTCGTCCTCACTTCGATCGAGCAATCTGCCTTGGACAGGCAACTTAATCCCTTCACACTCTTTCCAGCCTATTTTGTGGATCTTTGCCGCTCCAACGAGTCGTCTTCAGCATCTAATTTGTTGCGGGACATCCATTTCTTCTTGTTCAAGAGTCCTTTTCTCCTATTTGCGACCATGATCACTGGATCCCGGTAATCCATCACAAGCACTCTCAGCATACCGGCATTCGCTTGTACGCCACCACGAAAACCGACGAAAGGCAGGAAAGCGAAAGCGAACAGCCACTTCAGACAGCGCCGGGTGGAGGACTGCGAGGAGGGTCGGTGTTCGCGACCAGAAGGACACTCAGCTCGACAGCCACGTGCTCCTGGGGAGCAGCGGACGCCAGCAATGAGTTACCCCCAGAATGTGGACGGCGCGGGACAACCGTCGAGAGGAATCAGCTCCATTCGCCGCGCAAGAGAGCAGGCTCTGGCCGCCAGTGGCCAGCGCGAGAGCTTCAATACCTACGTGGTGCGGATGGGCCAGGGATCACAGGGGCAGCAAGGACAACAACAAACCTATGCGCAGACAACACAACGAATCCCGATCCCAGCAAGACCATCGAATCCGGAGGCTTCGCGCATACCGATACCCAAATCCCAGGCAGCTGCCGACCCGCAGTCACCACAAACGCCCCAGTGGCCACTGGCTGGACCTCCTGCCATGACCTCGAATCTCGACGCAGCCAGCAGCCAAGATGGCGCATCCCAGGATGCTGAGCCATACCGTCCGCCGCGAGGACGCGTGCAACCACACCAACGTCCGCCTCGACCGATTCGCGTCCCGTCGTTCCCCAGCGGCGCAAACCAAGGCCAAACACCAATGGCCTTCCCGTACAACGCAGCGACCCAGGCTGCTGGAGCGGACGCTACTGCGAAATCGCCAATGAGCCTAGGGAAAGCCTCCGTTCGCGAATCCTCTACGTCCATGGCACGGCAGTCGACTGCATCGTCTGTATCGCGGACCTCCTACGTTTCCTCGGTTGGCTCGATCCCCGACTTTCCGGTCCCAGCGGCTGGCTCCGTTTCCATTCCAATACCCCCTCCGGTTGCTGCTGTGCCAGCTCCGCGACGAAGTGTGAACTTGGGCCCGCCGCCGTCTGCACGCCGTGGTGCATCGTCCTTCTATTCAAATGCGTCTCATGTCTCCCCCATTCCAGAAGAGAGTCCACGAACGCGGTCGCATGGGTCGTTCGCCTCTAGTGCTGCCATGCCAGAAAACTGGGCATCGCCTTCGCTTACACCAAGCCCCAATTACACCGACGACGCGTCGTTCTACGACGACATCCCGGAGGAGCCGTCTCCTATTGCGGGTGGCTTTGACGACGATGGCGGCAGCAGAAGCGGAGCAGGAAGCTCTCAGGGCGACCGTGACGGCGACGAGAGGCAGCTCGTCCGGAGTGCTAGTATTGGCAAGAGGGGCAGGGCATCCCTGATCACGACGGGCGTGAAAAACGCCGATCCTGCATCATCATCAGGTGGCCGTTTACGCAATGCGCCACCGGAGAGCGAGAGCTCTTCCTCATCATCCGCCAGCACGGTGCGGAACAACAAGGGCCCTGTCGGTGCATCTCTGACGGCCGACAACGTCCTCAGTGCATTGAATGCCGCTGCTGCCACCGATCCGTTCAACCCCAGCCGGCGGTCGTCTGTTTCACCACAACCACCCGTGGCTGACTCCAATGCCAATAACGGTGGTCCTAGCAGGCCATACAGCCGGCTATCGGCCATCCGGCGCCCACCGCGGCTCGACATCGATGCGGTGCGCGATGCCGAAGCCCGGGGCAGCTTGACGAGTCTTCCCGACCTGATCCGTCGCGCCACACGACTGGCTGCCAGCCTAGATCGTGGACGCCGCCCGGCCAGCCGCTTTGATGACCTAGACTTGTCTCCTGGCATGCTTGGTCGGGATGCCTACAGAGGTCAAGACGGTACGTTGTTCTGACTTTCACATGGATGACTCGACGCGCGGCATATTGTGCAGAAGCTAACCTGTCTCTTTAGGTGAATTGGAAAAGCACCAGTCGGGTTTGTCGGATATGCTGGCCGCTTTCCCGCCTCCTGCTCAAGCGAACCGGCGCGGCTTCCGACAGAGCCTGCGTGACCAGGTCGGGTCGTGGCCGCTGCCTCTCGGTGCGAATGCACTGGGGAATCAGCCCATTCCGGAAGACGCAGAAAGCAACGCGGACGTGAACGACCCCAAAGGGGGCAAGAAGCAGCGCAAAGGCCGGCGTTGCTGTGGCCTGCCGCTCTGGGGCTTTGTACTCGTGGTGATTGCTATTCTCGTCATTGTGGCCGCGGCCATTGTGATCCCGCTCGAGTTTTTCGTCATCCGCAAGCAGAACGCGGCCGCCTCGGCGTCGCTCACCACGTGCCAAAAGCAGCTCACCTGTGCCAACGGCGGCACCAATGTTGTCTCGACGCAAGGCGTCTGCTCGTGCATCTGCACCAACGACTTCACTGGGTTCGACTGCAGCGTTGCCGGCGACAACGGCTGTACGACGATGACATTGGCGTCCTCCTCGACCACCAGCCGTCTGAGCGGTGTGACGTTGGGTGATGCGTTACCGCGTCTGATCGAGCAAGCGCAGCAGAACTTCTCGATCCCGCTGTCCGGCACCGAGATTCTGGCCGTGTTTAACTCGGCCAACCTCAGCTGCGCCGCCGAAAATGCTCTGGTGACATTTGATGGCGAGTCGGCGCGGCAGTCCAGCGGGACTACAGAAGTGAACGCATACGCGGCAAAGAACGGAATCGCCGCCCTGCTGAACAACAGTTCGTCGGCTGGTGGGGTGGCCACGGCCACGGTGACGGTGGATGCGTCCACGACCGTGATCGTCTCCCCAACGAGCGGTGGCAATGCGAAAAGAGCAGACGGTGACAGTGGCGCTGGCGGCGGTGCGTCCGTCACCAAGGTCACAGTGACTACGGGCTCGACGGGGTCGGACACGCTTGCAACAGCGTCGGCTCCTGTCTCATCGGCGACCACGACAACAACGGTGACAACGACGATTACGCCGACGAGGACGGCGAGCAAGAGCTCCGGCACGGCCACCAGCACCGTGTCGTCGGCCGTGCCGTCGACGACGTTCACCGTGACGGAGAACACTCTGGACTTTGCGCGCGTGGCGGTCCTCTACATTCTTCAGCAGGAGTCGCTGGAGAACGCAGAATCGGCGCAGAGTGCGCTTCAGAGATTCTTCACGCTGGCCACGACGGGCGCCCAGGGTGAAGGGCCGGGCGTGACGATCGATCAGGCGCGCAACCTGACCCTCACGAGCGGCAACTCGATCAATCTCGTCGACCTACAAGTGGACGCCGCAAACATGCTGATTGGCGCGAACATTTCGACGTGAGGCTGGACTGGACTTGGCACACCCGTGCAGCGACTGCTTTTTGATGCCAGAAACGACTGCCTTTTCAGCATACAAGCACATACAAGCCATATATGAGTGGACGTGGATGGGGGATGGTGACGGACCGAGCTACGACGAGATATCCAGGACTTTTTGTCTAATACCTTCCTTTGTACTCCTTTGTACTTTTTCTTCTTTTGGTTTGACCACCACATGGCATATCTTGCGTTGTTTTTTTTTGGATGAACTTTACAACGAGCAAGCCTCAATTATTACTGTATTCCAAGCTTGAGCCTGCCAGGCACGAGGTGTGGGTTGTACGACACGCCACCCCAACTGCGGCAATCCTCGCGAACGCCGTGTTGCCTGAAGCCGAGTTTGCCATGATGCCAGAAGAGCGAGGTGTGCCAAGAAACAAAAACAAACAATGTTAAACAATGTTGTTTCAAGAACGGTACGCACAAAGCGAACATGAGAAGGGGGTTCGACGAGTCGCAGGATCAGGGCATACGGAGCAGACGTTGGGCTGAAACACACCGCGAGGCCGGCGGCCGCGAAGGGAGCAGGCCCAGCTACTCCGTGCTCCGTAGTCGAAGCAACCAGGGGCAGCCGGATTCCCAAACGCAGGGAAGAAGCCGAGGAAATCGGAAGCGCTGCAACCGCGGCGTCGGATCAGTGGTTTCGTCTCTTCTTTTGAGCAGCAAGCAGGCTGCGCGGCTCACCCGCGGCAGGACGCCTTGTTTCTGGAAGGGCCAGAGGAAGGCCGGCGGCAGGACAAGCGGCAGGCAGCTGTGCCGCCGAGCACGCCTGACGCCTGGCTGCCACGGCCAGCCAGTGCGATGCGAACACGCAAACAATCACGTCCCGCTTGCATGAACAAGGACGCTCCCACGCCCACTCGCGGCCAGCACCCAGCACTGCAACTGCAGGCGGGCCCGGCTGGAGACGTTACAGAGTGCGCAGGTATCTTACGACGAGTCGGGGCGCCGCTGCTGGGGCGATCGCGCCGCTGTTGGGCGATCGCACCGCTTGCGGTGGCCAGCCAGCCAGCAGACCTGCATAGCATAGCGGCAAGCTCACCTGAGCAGCCTTCGGCCCCGGCACGCCTCTCAGACAGGACAGAGAGAGGGTGAAGGGTGGAGGATGGACAGACGTATGACATCAAAGGGGCGGGCGTGGTTTGGGGCCGTTTGAGCCGGGCCCCGTGACGCTGGGAGCAGCAGGAGGATCGCATAGCGCACAACGACGCCCGCACGGGGGGAGCATAACTGGCTGTATTATTTACATACGGAGCACGGGTAAGCATGCTCCGTACAGCGGCAGACCCTAAAATATACGCGGGCCCCACCAGCTTCTCTCTTTGCTGGCAGACAGGGCTCGCACGCGCACGGCGGCAGCAAAGTGTCTGTCTGTCTGTCTGTCCAGGTTTGCCGACGAGGCCGCCCGCTGCCGCGCATGGTCGGGCCCGTGCCTCAGATCCGGGATGGCATTGTGCGCGGTCTCCTGGCTGGCTGGCCACTGTCAACGATGGCTGGCTGTCCCCCCAGCGAAATTTGCACGGGGCTCTCCCACGTTGCGGAACACGAGGACGTCGAGCAGCCCTGCTGCGCATGGCGGCCCTTCAGGGAGAGCTAATTTAACGTCGGTCCAAGCAGCGCACTGGCGCCAACGAGGAGGGCTCCTTTTGCGACTGCAACGGCAGGTAAGCTTGCTCCAAGCTTGCTCGTATTGGCTGCCGTATATGTGGCCGGCGTAATGCGCTGCAAATTGTGCTCCGTTTGCCGACACGGCCCGCCAAAGAGCCCCGAGCCGTCACGTCACGGCTGGCCAGCCATCACGAGCCGGAGGCCTGCCGCGCGGGCGGGCGGGCGGGCGGGCGGCCGGCTGAAATCGACGATGCATCGATCGCGCTGTTGGCCTGCTGTGATGCTGTGATGCTGAATCGGCGAAAGCCATTTCACCTCTTAGCCTTAGCGCGAGTACAAGTACGGAGTAAGCGGCACTCGTGACCGTTAGCGCCGGTCGCCTTTAGGGGAAAGCACGCCCGTTCCTGGCTGGTCTAGGAGTCGCGTACCTGTCCCTGGGTCGGCGCCGGTGCGCACGGGATCCGCCCCTCCCTGCTCCCTTGCTGCCTCGCGCCTTCCGCTAAAGGGCTGCCCTTGCGGGGACCCTGCTGATAGTTGTGCTTTGTATGCACTTGCCCCCCCCCTCGCTCCTTCCTCTCTCCGCGGGACGCGCCCTGTCGCACTGCGAGCGCCCTCGGCCGACCGACGAACCCTTTTTCCCTCCTCGCCTTTGTTCCTTCCCCCGACGTGTCTTTTGTCCAGCTGCCTGTTTCCCCTTTTGTCCTTTCGGTGTCTTCTCGCGTCTTCCGCTTTGTCTCTCGTCTCGACGACTTTGACTTTTCTTCTTCGGCTTCCTTTGCGTCCTTCTCGCCCTCTTTTTGCAACGGCTCGACCGCCTATTGTCCTCGCGACCCCGTATACTATCTTTACTGTCCTCTATCCTCCTCGTGCATCCTCGCCGCGCGCGCAACTCCAACTCGTTGGCCGAAACTGTCGATCAACATTGCGCCGAAACGCCGCAAGTCGTCGGCTTTTTTTTCCTCGACAAAGCAGACGACCGATTGACTGCTTCGCGTCGCGCGCGCTCGGCGTCCCTGTCTCTGCTGCTGTCTCTGCTGCTGTCTTCCTCTCTTGTCCTGTTCTCGCGCGCGGCTCGACAAACTTGATCCACAACCGCACCCACCACATCCGCCATCCGCCATCCGCCATCCGCGCCACCCGTTTTCCCCATTAGCCGCCGACGACCGGTCGTCATGCGCCGCTAGAGCTCGACAGCTACCCGATTTCTGCTCTCTCGTGTCCTCGCTTTCTGCCGACAACCGTTGTTGTCGGTTCTGTCCCCTCGCCCGCCCGCGCACCGAACGCACGCCATCTCGACTGTCGACCGACCTGGTTGGTCATGGGCGTGTGAGGCCTCGCTGAGCAGTCGGTTTCTTGGCCTCGGTACGCGACCGAGCCGTCCTCCGCAGCGTCCTAACAACCTATCGACCCTTTGCCTTCGAAACCTCACTCCGCTCGTTTACCTCCTCGTCACCGCAACATGGCCTACGACGGAGGATACGCACCGCAGATGCAGCAGCGCCCCTACAACGGGCCCGTGGCTCCTCGGGCCCCGCCACAACGGCAGTACACCCAAGGACCGGGCGGGCCTGGGCCAGGCATGGGCGGGCCCGGCCGACCCGGCGGGCCCGGTGGCGGCGGCCCGTACAATGCATACCAGGATGATTACGCCCCCCCTGGCGGCCCCGGCGGCCCCGGCGGCCCTCGCGGCCCCGGCGGATACGGCGGCTACGGCGGGGACTACGGTGACGGTGGCTACGGTGGTGGGCCCGACTACGGAAACGGCTACGACGACCAAGGCTACGGCTACGACATGCCACCACCGCAGAACTATGGCGGCCCAGGCCGTGGGGGGCGTCCTATGCCCGGTGGCCGCGGTGCGCCTCCGCCGAGGCAGATGACCATGGATGGCGGCCGCGGCCAAGGCCCATATCCTCCCCAGGGCGGCGCACCGGGCCCCGGCCCCATGCGTGGCGGGTACCCAAATGGGCCCCCAGGCCGCCGGCCTGGACCTTCCGACCGGGCAAACACGTCCGATCCAATGAGTACGTGCTTGTCGGATGATGATCCCAAACTGAATCGGCCTCGAAAACGTGTTTTATATATAGATGGCTAACAGAGCGTCCAGTGAACCGTGGCCGCAATGCCCAGCCGCTTAGTCCCCGCGACGCTGGCTTCGGTGGCAACCCCTTTCCTCCATTCCCCGGCCAAGAAAGGAGGCGCGATCGCTTCGACGAGCAGGTTGTCTTGGAGGAGTTGGCAGACATGGAGATCTCGGGGAACCCGCAGCGACCGCCGCCGGGCGGGGGTCCAAATGGCCCAGGACGGGCACCGCCAGTGCGTGGAGGTCCTATGGGTGGAGGTAGCGGTGGCGGCCCTGGTTACGGCCCTCCGAGAGGGCCGATGCAAAGGTCGTTCACGCAGCAGGAGGCGTCCTTCGGTGATCAGGGCTATGGCCCGCCGCCGCCGCGAGACTACCGTGACGACAATTTTGCCCCGCCGGGCCGGACCATGACGATGCCCACCTCGGTGGACGACAGCGCCTACCGTCCTTACGGCCGCGGCCCTGGACCGGGAGGCCCCATGGGACCGGGTGGTGGTGGTGGCCGTGGCATGATGCAGCCTCAGCGGCCGTCAACGGCACAGGGAAATCGCCCACCTCCGCAGAGAATGTATCCGGGTGCCGGACCTGGCTTCGACAACGGCCCGCCCGGCCCGGATCAAGGCTACGGCCCACCGCCCATGCAGCAGCAACGACAGCAGCAGCCGCAACCGCAACCGCAACCGCCGGAAGACCAGGATCGCTCACGACCTAGCTCGTTTGACGATTTCTACGAGTCATACTACAATTCGCGGGAAAGCGGTGAATACGCACCGGATGGCGGTGCACCTGCACAGAACACGGCACCTGGCTAC
Source organism: Ophiostoma fasciatum (assembly GCA_019925495.1). NCBI lineage: Eukaryota > Fungi > Ascomycota > Sordariomycetes > Ophiostomatales > Ophiostomataceae > Ophiostoma > Ophiostoma fasciatum. The sequence goes on along the minus strand of JADHKM010000029.1, from coordinate 58,401 downwards.
AATGCCGCGCCACACCGCTCCCAGGACTCGTTTGATCGGCACATGTACGCAGGCGATGGTGCCGGAGGTGCTGTTGGCGGTCCGGGCGGTCCGGGCGGTCCGCTCCAAGAGCCCAACCAGCCGCAGCGCGGCCCCAACCGCTACCCCGAGATCAGCCGGACCAAGTCGCAGCCTGATCTCCGCCAGTCGCAGGAGGCTGTTTTTGAGATGGCGGGCGACATCCCGCCCGTGCCACCCCTCCGTTCCGGCACCTTTCCGCAGCAGCAGGGTCTTCCTTCGGGTCCAGCCCCTCTGCGGCAGGGGAGCGCCTCGTCGGCACGATCTGCGTCGAACAGCGACGCGCTCCCGGCACACCCGACACCTGTCCGCCCTGGCCTCATCCCTAACTCTGTTGCCAGCCAGCAGCTGGGCAACCGGCCGGCACCCGTGCGCACCTACACCAGCGGACCGGGGGGGCCCATGGGCGCGGAGGCGGTTGCGGCGGCGGGCCCCGGCCCCGGCCAACTGGTAGCACCGGCGCCGATCATGGCGCAAAGAATGGTGCAGCAGGCGAATGTGTCCCAGTCGGGCGAGCCGGTGCAGGATTCGCCAGTCACAGCGGCACTGCTGGAGCGGCTGCGCAACACGGTCAAAGCGGAGCCGACGAACCAGGAGGCGGCCCTGAAGCTGGCAAAGAGGCTGGTGGAAGCGATGGACGTGCTGGCGCCGTTGCTGCCGGACCCGCGGGCGCGGACGAAAGCGCGCGAGCGGTACGCGATGGATGCGCACAAGGCTCTGAAGAAGCTGGCGAATGCGCAGAACAGTGAGGCCATGTTCTTCCTGGCAGACGGCCTGGGGCGCGGCCTGTATGGGCAAGAGCCGGATTACAAGGAGGCATTTACGCTGTACCAGTCGGCAGCCAAGCTGGGCCACGCGGCGGCGGCGTACCGTACGGCGGTGTGCTGCGAGATTGGCAACGAGGAGGGCGGGGGGACGCGCAAGGACCCGCTCAAGGCGATGCAGTGGTACAAGCGGGCGGCGACGCTCGGCGACACACCAGCCATGTACAAGATGGGCATGATCTTGCTCAAGGGTCTGCTGGGGCAGCAGCGGAACCAGCGCGAGGCGGTCAGCTGGCTGAAGCGGGCAGCGGAGCGGGCGGACTCGGAGAACCCGCACGCGCTGCACGAGTTGGGGCTGTTGTACGAGAGCGCGCAGCCCAGCGACCCGATCCTGCGGGACGAGGCCTACGCGTTTCAGCTGTTCAAGCAAGCGGCAGAGCTGGGCTACAAGTTCAGTCAGTACCGGCTGGGCTGCGCATACGAGTTCGGGCTGATGGGGTGCCCGATCGATGGGCGGATGTCGATCATGTGGTACTCCAAGGCGGCGATGCAGGAGGAGCACCAGTCGGAACTAGCACTGAGCGGCTGGTACCTGACGGGCGCAGACGGCGTGCTTCAGCAGAGCGACACGGAGGCGTACCTCTGGGCGCGCAAGGCGGCGATGGCGGGGCTGGCCAAGGCGGAGTACGCGATGGGCTACTTTACGGAAGTTGGCATCGGCGTGGCGGCCAGCCTGGAGGACGCCAAGCGGTGGTACTGGCGAGCAGCAGGTGGGTGTTTTTTCTCTTTTTTTTTCTTCATTCCGTCCAGTAACCAGCAACATGCTAACTTGGAGCAGCGCAGGACTTTCCCAAGGCACGCGAGCGGCTCGAGGATCTTAAGCGGTCCGGTAAGACGGGGCCGCGGCAAAGGGAGAGGATCTCGCGGAGCAAGATTGGGCGGCAGCAGGAGGGCGAGTGCGTGGTGATGTAGCTTGGGGCGTGGCGGCCTGTTTAGCGGGCGCACGAAGGCCCTGGCGGCACGGCCACTGCATTTGCATACCCATTGCATACACTGTTCGTTTATTGACTATGGTCGAGCTGGTCCTCTGGATAACAAGCATGGCTTGCAGGCGGGACGACGACGCGACGGGGCACGGCCCTGCGGACTACTACGGCACGAGACACGAGGACGCACGAGCACGGACGGGGATTCATGAGCAAAAATAAAGCACATTCGGGCAGCTGCTCTGTGGTATCTGGCAAAACGAGGTGGAGACACAAACTTGAGACGAAAGGACGGCTGGCTACAGGCTACAAGCCAAACGCGGCCTGGGCCTTGTGCCAGAAGTCGAGACGGCCGGTCTCGGAGAGATCGGCGCCGACGCAGCCCATGTAGGCGGCGAAGCCGTCGTCGGTGCCGGTCTGCAGCTGGGCGCGGACGTCGGCGGAGCACTGGGTGGTGAGGAACCAGGGGCCGGAGCCGAAGTTGTAGGCGTCGGGGGTGACGAGGGCGAGGATGGCGTCGGGGTCGCCGGCGGCGGCGGCGAGGCCGTCGGCGAGCTCGGGGAAGGAGGCGGCGTAGAGGGCGTTGAAGGCGACGAGCTGCATGTTGCTGGTGCCCTGGCCGGGGGTGCCGGGGCTGACGTTGTGGCGGTAGGCGAGCTGGACGGACTCGTAGGCGACGAGGGCGAGGATGCCGGCGATCTCGGCGGCGCTGTAGACGCCGTAGCGGGCCATGGCGGCGGCCAGGAGGGGGCCGGCCTGGGTGCTGGTGGCGCACTCGTCGGGGAAGGCGGCGCCGGCGCAGGACACGGACTGGGGCATGATGGCGGCGACGATGTCGGCGGCGGTCTGGCGGCGGCGGAGGAGGGGCTCGAGGAGGGGGCGGGCAGCCGCGAGGTGGCTGCCGGCGAGCAGGGCGCCGAAGAGGAGGGACGAGGGACGCATGGTGGATGCCGACAGAGGGGGGGGGGGGTGAGGGGAAGGGAGACGAACGAGCAAAAAAAGGGAACGAAAGAACGAACGAGGAGAGGATCCGATTTATGAAAGAAAGACCGAACAAGGAGGAGGTGGGCTTTGTGAGGCTGACCGGCAGCGTGTTCACGAGCGAAGGAGTGAAGCTGTGCAGTGAACAAGAGGGAGGAATGACGAGAACGACGATGACGAGGCGAACGAGCGAGCAGGACGAATAAACAACAGACAGACGACCAGCGGCACAAAGGAGGGCTGCCGACAAGAAAGAAAGAAGCAAGCTGCACGGCAACGGCGACGAAGAAGAGGCGAGGCAACGAAAGACGACAAGAGGGGATGGATGCAGAAGAGGTTGATGCTCGAAGGAAATCACAGGAGACGGGGAGGACAGGCTCACGGGGCCAGTGGACGACAGCGGACCCGGGGAAGGAGCCTGCGGGGACCTTGACGATGCTGCCTTCCTCCTGTCCCGTAAGCATACTGCCTCCCGCCTCCTGCCTCCTGCCTCCATTCGGTGTGCAGCCCGCTACGAGCTCTCCGCGCCGCCATTGGCTGGGCGTGCCGTGCGCCTGCGGCTGACAGCGAGCGGCAGCCAATGGTTGGGGCTGCGCGCCCCTGGCTGCCCGGCCGGCCGGCGCGCCCGTCAGGGGGTTCGTTCGCCCCGGCGATCTTTCCTCCCATAGGCGGCGCGGCTGGCTGGCCAGGCCGCACGCAGGGCGCGTTTCACGTCGCCGTGCGGGGCGGGCCTCTCCTCAGAATGCAGCAGCGGGGCGGCGCTTCTGCGCGCTCACTGGCCAGCCAGCCAGGCCGGCGCTGCTCAGGGGCATGCAGAGGCGGGCTGCCACGGGAGACGGTGGCCGCCAGGAAGGGAGGCTTTTGGCCTCTCGTAATGAACATGGCGATGCTGCCAAGCTGTCAAGGCAACTGCGGCCATACGGAGCTGCGAAGCTCCTTCTTCGTTGGGCACAAGTTCTCCGTATATTACTGTAAGATACTACGGAGTGAGAATTTCGACTACTCCGTATAAGCATATGTATTTAGCGCAACCCAACTTCTCAGCCAACCACAGGCCGCCATTGCACCACGCGCTCTGTTCGCCGCGAGAGCACGCGACGTCCCAGCCGGCCGCTGCCAAATACACGGCCAGCGATAGGGCCGGCCGGTCGCCGCAGGCAAGGATGGAGCAGCGCGGGTCTGGGCGGCCGCGGCGTCGGTCGTCTCGTGCTTCTTTGCTGCTTGCGCGGAAGCAGCTCTCAACGCAGCTCCGACGATGACGGCGACGACGACGGCGGCGGAACAGAGCCAGCACCTGCTCGACGACGGCGGCGCCGACAGCGGCGCCGACAGCGACGAGGGCGCGTCGGTCTGCCTGGAAGAGGCGGGCGGCGTCAAGCAGCAGCCGCGGCGGCCACAGCGGCCATGGCGGCCACGGCGGCCACGGCGAGAGCCGTGGTGGCGGGTCGGCCTGTTTTCCGTGGCCGTCCTGGCGAGCCTGCTCTCGCTGCTCGTCCTCGTCAAGATTGCCCTGTTTGACGGGCCGGCTGCGCACGATGCAGCGGGGGCCGGAGGAGGTGTTGGCCGCCCCGACAACGCAGACAGCGCCGACAGCGTTGACAGCTCCGGCGCCGACAGCTCCGGCACCGACAGCTCCGGCACCGACAGCTCCGGCGCCGACCCCGTCTCGTTCCGGCGCCCCGACACAGACTACGTGCTGGACCCGGACTGGGACTTTTCCGCGCCGCCGACGGTGCGCGAGTACCACTGGGTGGTGCAGAACATCGAGGCCAACCCGGACGGCGTGTTCCGGACCATGACGACGATCAACGGCCAGTTCCCCGGCGAGCTGATCCGGTGCAACGAGGGCGACACCATTGTCGTGCACGTGGAGAACCGCGCCGCCAACGCCACGTCCATCCACTGGCACGGCCTCTTCCAGAACGGCACCAACCACATGGACGGCACGCCGGGCGCCACGCAGTGCCCCATCGCGCCGGGGCGCTCGTTCCGCTACGAGTTTGCCGTCCGCGGGCAGTCGGGGACGTGTACGTGCTTGTTGTATTCGAATTGCCCTTCCAACACCCGCTGATGGCTGACGTCCAGACTTCTACCACGGCCACCAGGGCGCCGACGCCCTCGACGGCCTGGTCGGCCCCATCGTGGTGCACGCGCGCGGCGGCGACCAGCCGGCGGAGCCTCGGGAGCCTCGGGAGCCTGGGGAGCCGCCGATGCTGCCGTACGCGACCGACCGCGTGGTGCTGGTGCAGGACTGGTACCACGACCTGTCCAGCGGCCTGCTGCGCGCGGCGCTGGCGCCCGGCAGCGAGGCCGCGCCCATGCCCAACGGCGCGCTCATCAACGGGGCCAACGTCGTGGACTGCGACGCCTACGGGCCGCCCCGCCGCTGCGACAACGCCACCGCGCGCCACGCCGCCCTGGACCTGCCCGCCGGCGCCCGCCACCGCCTGCGCTTCGTCAACGTCGGCGGCCTGGCCTGGATCGAGGTCGCCGTCGACCGCCACCACCGCCTGCCCGTCACCGAGATCGACGGCGTCGCCGTCGCCCCCGAGCCCGCCACGAGCATCCTCCTGGCGCCGGGCCAGCGGTACAGCGTCGTTCTGACCGCCAACGAGACGGCCGGGGGGCCGGCTGATGAAGACAACGACGACGACGACGCCGCCTTCTGGCTGCGCGCCCGCATCGCCACCCACTGCTTCGCCGAGAACGCGCTGGCCGGCCAGGACCGCGCCGAGGCGCGTGCCGTCGTGCGGTACGTGCCGGGGCCCGACGCCGGCGCCGGCGCCAGCGCGGACAACGACACGCTCGCCGCGCTCGACCCCCAGCGCCTCCCGTCGACGACCGGCGACAGCGGCGCGTACACCGTGGTGTGCCGGGACATGCGGCCTGGGGCTTCTTCCTCGTACGCGCCGGTGCCGGCGAGGGCGGCGCCGGCGCACGCGGACCACTCGTACTACTTCCGGCTGAACCTGGAGATCCACGAGTACCAGCTGCAGCGCGGGTTCCTCAACGGGTCGTCGTACCGGGCGAACCTGGCGTCGCCGGCGCTGCACCGGGTGGTGGACGGGCTGCGGGGCGGGCAGGCGGCGTACAGCGCGGTGGCGGCGGGGGTCAACGGGGCGGCGTTCGACCCGACGTCGGAGCTGGTGCTGGCGCACCGGGCGGCGGCGGTGGTGGACCTGGTGTTCCAGAACTTTGACGAGGGCAGCCACCCGCTGCACCTGCACGGGCACCAGATGTTTGTGCTGGGCGCCGGCCACGGCTACTTCCCGGGATACGCGGCGCTGGGGCTGCGGCCGGGGGGCCAGGGGCTGCTGGACCCGGCCAACGCCAGCGTGGTGGCGAACCCGGTGCGGCGCGACGTGGCGGCGGTCGAGGGCTTCGGCTGGACGCTGCTGCGCGTCGTGCTGGACAACCCGGGCGTGTGGAAGTTCCACTGCCACATGGTGTGGCACGGCGACGCCGGCATGGCCATGCTGCTGCTGTCCCAGACGGACGCCCTGCGCGCCTGGACGGTGCCGCCGGCCAACCGGGCGCTGTGCACGGCGCCGGCGGCCGAGCTCGAGTCGGGGGGGGCGCCGCCGGACAGCACGTGGTTTGATGAGGAGCAGGAAAAATGACCGGTCCCATTGTGCAGCAAAAAAAAAAGAAACAAATAAGAAAACTCTAAAACCAGCCTGTGCGCCTATGCGGCAACTCCTTGCACCCCTGCACCCCTGCCTGTTTTGATTTTCTCTCCGTCTCGTCCCCTACGCCGACGCCTTGACGCTGAACTCGGCAAAGAAGTCGGGGCTGCTCTCGAGCTCCTCCTTGACAATGTCGAGGCCGCCGACGAGCTCGCCCTTGACCCAGAGCTGCGGGAAGGTGGGCCAGTCGGCAAACTCCTTGAGGCCCTGGCGCACCTCGTCGTCGGCGAGGATGTTGAAGAAGCCGTACTTGACGCCGTGCTCGCGCAGGATGGCCACGAGCTGCCGCGAGAAGCCGCACTTGGGCTCGCTCGGCGTGCCCTTCATGAAGAGCATCACCGGCGCCGCCTTGACCAGGTCGCCCAGCCGCCGGAAGAGCTCCTCCTTCTGGGCCTCGGGGGACTTGGCAGCGACAGGCGGGGCGGCGGCCGGTGCCGCAGCATCGGTGCCGTTGTGTATTGTGCCGGCCGCGCCGGCCGCAGCTGTGGTCGTCCCGCCGCCCGCGTGCTGCTCAATCGCGGCGCGCACCTTGACGGCGCTGCTGCCGCTGACGGTCTCGAGGACGCGGCCGTCGCGCAGCAGCACGAGAAAGGGCACGGCGGTGACGTCGTACTGCTCGCTGATGTCGCTGAGGTCCTCGGCGTTGAGCGACACCCACGACGTGCCCGACGTCGCCGCCGGGTACTCGGCCGCCAGCGCCTGCAGCACCGTGGCCATCTGCGCGCAGGGCGCCGCCCACGGCGCGTGGAAGGACACCACCAGCAGCGTGCCCGGCGGCAGCGCCCGCAGGTGCGCCTCCCACTCGTCGACCGACTTGATCTCGCGGATGGTGGACATGGTGGTGGGGGTGGTGGAGGTCGAGGGTGGAGGAGGAGGACTTCGAGGTGGAGGACGTCGAGGTGGAGGACGTCGCTGAGGTCGAGAGATGCAAAGACGGGCCCGCTGCGTTCCACGGTCGACAGCGGCGTGGACGTTCCGAGGACGGGAGCACAGGAAAGGAGCACAGGAGCACAGGCGGGGGCGAGGCAAAGAGAAGAAGCCGGCGAAAAAGATGCGAAAAAGCCAGAAACGGCCCGCGCAGTCGCCGCCCGCCCGAAACGGGGCGCTCTCATTGGCCGAGCGCCGCCTTGCGTCATTTGGCGCGGCCGCTCTGCGCCGATGGCGGCTGGCCAGGGGCCGCCCGGGAAGACGCGTATTCTTATACGGCAAGAGGCGACTCCTCGCCAACAACATCCAATACCATCCGATATGGTGTAATGGCTAACATCCGACGCTCTCACCGTCGAGCTCGGGGTTCGATTCCCCGTATCGGAGATTCTTTTTTCTTTCTTTTTTTTTTTTTCTATTGGCTTGCTTTTTTACCTTTTCTCTCCTTTTCCCCCTCACTGCCTTCTCCGCATTTTTTTTTCTTCTTTTCCCTCCTCTCTCCTCTTCCTTTCGCTTTCGCCTAGCCCTCCGTCCTGCTTCACATGCAACGTCGTCGATCCCAATCTGGCCACGGGACCCGGCACGGGACAGGCAGCCCGTTGCAGCGAGGGCTGTGCAGTGTGGCGTACATGCAACTACGTCGTCGGGTGGCAAGCAGGAGGCGTCGTCCCGGCTTCTCTGCAGCCGAAGAGTGGCCGCATGCTGCGGCCGCCTGTCTCGGCTCCGTTTCGTGAATAGCACGTGACGTCCACCCAGGCGCAGTCGACCCCGTGGCCGCTGAAACGGGAGGTGCGTCAGGTTTGTGGCTGGCTGGCGGCCGCCACCAGCGCCTGTCCTCAAAGCACAGGTAGGTCGGTAGCCAGCTGAACCCGCTGGACCAGACGGGTTTCGGCGCCCTTTACAGGCAGCTAGCGCCTCGGACGGCGCTGCCGCAGCGCCCGTCCACGTAACCAAACCCCACCGGCGGCACTAACGCCGCCCACAAAAGAGGCCGCCGTAGCGGCAGCGCCGCGGCCGACAAGCACTGACCTGAACCTGATCTGACTGTGCTGTAAGCATACTCGTACTCCATGTAGTTCCGCTGCAAAAGGACTAGCCTCGATGCGCCACAGGGCCTTAATGCCGAGAAATAAAACCAGCCTCCTCTCCATCCACCTCGCTGCTCTTCCGCTTTCTCTCTCCTTCTGTCTCCCTGTGCCGTTTGTTTTTCATCGATCCGCAACAACACCGCAGCCGCCTCGCTTCTTTCGCTCACGCGCGTTTGTCTCCTCTGCGTGCCGTCTCCGATCCGCGCCGTTCGCTCGCATTCGAAAAAATGTCCAACCAGGCTTACTACAACCAAGGCCCGCCGCAGGGCTACCCGCCGCAGGGCGGCTATCCCCAGTACCCCCAGCCGGTGCGTTGTCTGTTGCCCTGTGCCGCGTGTCGATGCGTCGGTGGTGGACGCGTCGCTTGATGGCATCGTCGGTGGTGTCACGCTGCTAACATGACCAGGCCTACGGTCCCCCGCAACAACAAGGCTACTACCCGCCGCAGGGCGGCATGCAGTACCAGCAGGCGCCGCCGCCGCAGAAGCAGGGCGGCGGCGACGGCTGCCTCAAGGCGTGTCTGGGCGCCGCGCTGTGCTGCTGCATCTGCGACGAGTCCATGGACTGCTGCATGGACTGCTGCGAGATGTGCTAAGGGGAGAGGCCGAGGCCGTGGGGGCGGGTGACAGAAATGCTGCGTCTTGAGCACGGCGCGAGCCCTCGACTGCCGGCGGACGGCCGCCGGCAGCTGTCGTGGCTCGAGCCGGCGCTCTCGGTTGCGGATGTCCGCTCGCCCTGTCCTCGCGGGCCGTCGTCCATGGCCGACCCGGGCACGGACGAGCTGGCAGGAAGGGGGCACGCTTCGACGGCGCCTCGCTCGGTGGTATACGGTCGCTGCTTTTTGGGAGGCCCGTGGGCTTGCTTGTTTGCTTTGTCGCCTTTGTCGCCTTTGTTTCCTCTCCGTCGTCTTCTCTTTCTTCTTATCTCTTTTCGCCGTCTGTTGTCGAATCTGTTTGCGATCGTCTCGGTTCGCCTCTGTTCAACGATTGCTGTGCCCTCTGCTCTCGCGCGTGCCGTCTGTCCCCTGTCCTCGGCATGCTGTCTGTCGTCTGCCTCTGCATCGCATCTCATCGCATCTCTTAGCATCGCCAGCCTTCTCTTGGCATGTGGCGCTGCTCCTCGCCTTCCACGTGGCACAGTGCGTACAGTGTAAATTCCTATGCGCCACACGGCTGTCGCCCAGCAGCCACTCCGTATGCTTGTTTGCACGTACGCCGAAGTCGACCCCAGGGCCGTTCTCCGGCACCTGTCTGCGCCTGCCTCGCGCGCAATTGCCTCGCGCACCTTCCTTCCTTACACGGACGGGCAGGTCAATCGCCCGGCTGGATCGCTCCTGCCGGCCGCCGGCCTGTCGGCGCGCGCGTTCGTCGCCAGTGTGTGTGGCGGGCAGGAAGGAGCCCCGCCCCGCCTTTCGGTGGCTGGCCGCCTGCTCCGCGCCGCTGTCCCTTTTCCGCCTGCCCCACCATAGCACAGCCTCTCTGGCCTTCTTGCCTGCTGCTGCTGCTGCGCTGCTGCTGCTGCCTTTGGCCTCTTCTCTTCGGCTTCACGTCTTGCATCCTCCTTCGCCCTCTCGCCCCCCCCCCTTCCCTCACCACCCCCCCCTCTCCCCCCTTTTTCTTGTTCGCCGCTCTCGTCGTCGCCTTCGTCGTCGACGCCAGGACCTGTTCCAGGACCCTCCCGCACGCTCCAGTCGGCATCTCCGGCCCGTCCGGCGGCGCCTCCTGATTCTTGTTTTTTGACTCGTCTTTGCTCCCATCCATTCTTGACCTCCCCCCCCCTCTCTCTCTCCTCTCCCCTCTCTCCTCTTTTCTCTCTCTCTCTCCTCTTTCTTCACTTCTGTCTCTCTCCCTCCCTCGCTTTCTCCTTACCCGCCCCCTCCACGCCGCCCCCCCTTCCCCGCCATGGCCTCCCTCAACCTCTCCATCAACGGCCCCTCGATCCGCAGCAGCTACGAGTCCGTCCTCCATGGCTCCGGCGCGGGCGACGACGCCCGCTGGGCGCTCTTCTCCGTGCAGGCGCCCCTCGTCAACGCGTTCCAGGACTCGGGCAACCGCGAGAGCGTGCTCAAGGTCGACAGCACCGGCTCCGGCCCCCTCGAGGACCTCGTCGAGGACCTGAGCGAGGGCCGCATCCAGTTCGCCTTTGTGCGCGTCAAGGACCCCAACTCGGGCCTGCCCAAGCACGTCCTCATTGCCTGGTGCGGCGCCGGCGTCCCCGAGCGCACCAAGGGCTACTTCACCAGCCACCTGGCCGCCGTCGCCAAGGTCCTGCACGGCTACCACGTCCAGATCACCGCCCGCTCCCAGGACGACCTCGAGACCGCCGCCATCATGAAGAAGGTCGCCGACGCCTCGGGGTCCAAGTACTCGGCGGGCAGCAGCGGCGGCGCCGGCGGCGGCAGCGGCAGCGGCAGCGCGGCCCCCCCGGCGCCCGGCCCGCCCCTGGCCAAGAAGCCCGTCTTCACGCCGACCGGCTCCTCCTCGACCGCCAGCAACCCCCTCGTGGCCGCCCGCAACCGCCGCCTCAAGGACGAAGGCGTCGACGACGACGGCTGGGGCGCCGACGCGCCGCCCGTCACCCGCACGCAGCTCGAAAAGGTCGCGCCCGCCTACCAGCCGACCAAGGTCAACCTCGCCGAGCTCACCAAGCAGCGCCAGCCCGAGGTCCGCGCCCCGCCCGCCAGCAGCAGCAACAGCGGCAGCGACCCGGACATTGTCCGCGGCGGATACCAGCCCGTCGGCAAAGTCGACATTGCCGCCCTGCGCGCCGCCGCCAAGGCCTCCTCGTCGGCCGACGACGACCGCCCGACCATTGTCAAGGGCGCCTACGAGCCCGTCGGCAAGGTCGACATTGCGGCCATCCGGGCCAAGGCGCAGCCGCGGCCCGATGCCGGATCGTCCTCGCCCTCGCCCGCGGCTGCCGCCCCGGCCGTCGCCGAGCGGCTGACGTCGCTGCCGAAGCCCAAGGTGGCCAGCAAGTTTGTGCCGGCGCCGTCGTTTGCCGGCACCAAAGCGCCGCTGCCCGGCGGCAGCCTCGGCCTGGGCGGCGCGCCGCAGCCGCCCAAGCCGCCGCCGGTGGGCAGCGCCAGCCGCACGTTTGCGGACCAGGGCGGCAAGACGCCCGCGCAGATCTGGGCGGAGAAGAAGGCCGCCAAGGAGGGCCTGGCGTCGCCGCCGGCGTCGACGACGTCGCCGCTGGCGTCGCCGCTGGCGTCACAGAAGAGCGGCGCGGCGGCGTCGCCGCTGGCGTCGCAGAAGAGCGGCGGCGAGTGGAAGAGCGGGTACAAGGGCAAGAGCTGGGCGCCCGTGCATACGACCAACTTTGGGCGCGTGCCCGGCGTGACCGAAGACCGCACCGGCGGGTCGGCGGATGCGGGGTCGGGCAACGAGGCGCCGGCTTCGCCCTCGAGCACCGGCGGCGGCGGCGTGTCGGCCCTGCGCGACCGCTTCAAGGGCGCCCAGCCCATGGGGCAGCCGGCGCCGTCGGCCCCGGCCGTGCCCAGCACGCACACGGGCGGGTCGCGCGGTGTGCACGACGACAACGACGACGACGACTCGGCCCCACCACCACCAATCCCCACGGCCTCCCGCCCTGCTGGCGCCTTCCAGCTGCCGGGCCTGCCCTCGCGGCCGGCTGCACCTGCGGCGGACGACGACGAGGAGGAGCCGGCGGCCGACCGCTACGAGCGCGAAACGTCGCCCGTGCGCATCGCCGTCCCGGTCGCGCGTGGGCGTGATCCCGAGCCGGAGCCGGAGCCGGAGCCGGAGCCAGAACAGGAGCCCGAGGCGCCTGCGCCGCCGCCGCCGCCGCCCGCGCCGGTGCCGACCGCGCCCCGGCCGGTCCCGCAGCCGGTGCACGAGCCGGAGCCGGAGCCGGAGGCTGAGCCGGAACCGGAGCCGGAGCCGGCGGCAGCCCATGGCGGTGGCGGCGGCAGCGGCGGCAGCGGCGGCGGCCTCCGTGCGCTGATCCAGTACGACTACGAAAAAGCCGAGGACAACGAGATCGACCTGGTGGAGGGCGAGTACGTGACCAACATCGACCAGGTGGACGAAGACTGGTGGATGGGCACGAACGCGCGCGGCGAGACGGGCCTGTTCCCGAGCAACTACGTCGAGCTGGTGGCTGGCGGCGGCGCCGACCACGACGACGGCGACGACCACGGGCCGGCCACGGCAGCCCACGTGCCGCCGCCGCCGCCGGCGCAGGAGCCGGAGGCGGACGAGGGGGAGACAGACAGCCGGCTGCCGTGGGCGGTGGCGCAGTTTGACTACGAGGCGGGCGAAGACAATGGTGGGTTCCCCTCTCTGTGTGTTTCTCGTCCACTGCTAACAAACGCCCCACAGAGCTGAGCTTCCCCGAAGGCGCGACGATCACCAAGATCGAGTTCCCCGACGACGACTGGTGGTTCGGCCACTACGATGGCAAGTCGGGCCTGTTCCCGTCCAACTACGTTGAGCTGCAGGAGCACTAGCACCGTGATTGCTTTGGTTTTTTTCTCTTTTTATTCGTGTCTCGGTTACATAAAAAGTGGTTTCTTTTCAGTCGTTTCTTTTTCTGTATCCTTGTCCTGTGAAGACACCGGCCATTAGAATGTCTCCTGCCAGCAATGCCGAGGCCCGCTGCTTCCCCGCACTCTGTAGGCTTAGACCGTCGCGCGCGTTGCTGCCGACAGACAGCTGTCTTCTCTCTGCCTGCGCGAGCCAGCCAGACAGCCAGCCAGCCAGACAGACAGACAGACAGCCAGCCAGCTTCCTGCCTGCCAGCAGCCATGGCGCCCAACAAGACGACGCCACCGCTGCCGCCCATGCGCGAGCCGCCCTATGCCGAGTACCTGTACGACCTCTACCGCGCGCGCCTGCTGGGCGGCGAGGTGCCCGTGACCACGACGGACCCGTATGCTCTCGAGGAGCAGGCGCGCCGCGTGATGACGGCGCCGGGGAACGGGGTCGGGGCCGGGGCCGAAACCGGGGCCGAAGCCGGGGCCGAAGCCGGGGCCGAAGCCGGGGCCGAGGCGGGCTCCCGCGCCGCTGCCTTTGGGTACATTGCCGGCGGCGCCGGCGCCGGCACCACCATGGCGGCCAACCGGCGGGCGCTGGACGCGTGGGCGCTGGTGCCGCGGGTGATGCGGCCCGACGACGGCGGGCGGCGCGACCTGCGCGTGCGCCTGTTTGGCGGGCGCGGGCGCGGCCCGCCCGTGGACCTGCCTGCGCCCGTGGCCATGGCGCCCGTGGGCGTGCAGAGCGCCTACCACGCCGACCGCGAGCTGGGCGCCGCCGCCGCGTGCGCCGCGCTCGGCGTGCCCTTTTCGCTCAGCACCGCGGCCTCGTCGACCATCGAGGAGGTGGCCGCCGCCGTGGCGGCCGCGGCGGCCGAGGCCGACGGCGAGGCGCCGGGGCCCTGGTCGGCGCCAGCCCCCTGGTTCCAGCTGTACTGGCCCCAGGACGACGACATCACGGCGTCGCTGCTGCGCCGCGCCCGCGCCGCCGGCTGCCGCGTCCTGCTCGTCACCGTCGACACCTTCACCATCGCCTGGCGGCCGACCGACCTCGACGCCGGCTACCTGCCCTTCCTCACCACCGGCGAGGGCAACGCCGTCGGCTTCAGCGACCCCGTGTTTCGGAAGAAGCTGGCCGCCGCCGCCGCCGCCGCCGACGCCGACGCCGACGCCGACGGGGAGCCCCCCACCCCCGAAAACAGCCCCCTGGCCGCGGCGCTGCGCTGGACCAGCGAGGCCTTCCCGCGGCGCGCGCGCCCCTGGTCCGACCTGGCCGTCCTGCGCCGCCTCTGGGGCGACGACGGCGCGCTGCTCGTCAAGGGCGTGCTGCACCCCGAGGACGCGCGGCTGGCGCGCCAGCACGGCGCCGACGGCGTCGTCGTCAGCAACCACGGCGGCCGCCAGGTCGACGGCGCCGTCGCCGCGCTCGACATGCTGCCCGAGGTCGTGGCGGCCGTCCGCGCCGGCGCCGGCGGCCCCAACCCGGGCCCCAACCCGGACCCGGACTTTGCCGTCCTCTTCGACTCGGGCATCCGCACCGGCGCCGACATCATCAAGGCCCTCTGCCTCGGCGCCCATGCCGTCCTCGTCGGCCGCCCCCTCGTCTACGGCCTCGGCATCGCCGGCCGCGCCGGCGCCCAGCACGTCCTCGCCGGCCTGCTCGCCGACCTCGACCAGACCATGAACCTCATCGGCTGCGCCTCGCTCGCCGACCTCGGGCCGCACATGCTGCGTCCGGCCCCCAAGGCCTCCCTGTAGCTGGTGCTGGTCGTCTTCGTCTGTCAATCTCTGTGGCCGGCATGGTCGTCTTCGTCTGTCAATCCCTGTAGTCGGTATGTCGTCTTCGTCTGTCAATCCAATTCCATTTTGCCCTGCCAAATCGTGATCCCAAGAAAGCCCGTTCCGCCGTGTGCCCCCTTTTTTTTTCCGTCACCCAATGAACTCTGTCGTCAGCAGCGTCTCCCACGGCTTGCCCGTCGCCCACGCGCGCTGCATCAGCGCCCGCGCCCGCGTCACCTGCATCATGCCTGTGCCCTCCATGCTCTGCATGCGGCGCAGCAGCTTCTTGCGCGCCCCCTCCTCCAGGCACTCGCAGCCCGCCGTGAACAGCGGCAGCAGCAGGCAGTTCTCCGCCGTCCCCCCCCAGTGCACGCGGTCCACGCACCGCACAATCTGCCGCACCGGCTCCTGCACGTCCGCGTGCGCCGTCGGCTTGCCCAGCACCCGCCGCTGCAGGTGCACCAGCGCCGCCCAGTGGTACGCCTCGTTGGTCGCCTCCATCTCCTGCCGGTCCCACCGCACCACGTCCCCCGACCGGTGCAGGTGCGCACACGGCCGCGGCGTCTGCGCCATGCTGTCCCGCACGTCCACCTCCAGCGACTCCACGCTCATCTCGATCGGCAGCCCCGGCACCCACCCCTCCGCGTCCTCCCGCATCGCCCGCAGCCGCGCCGGCTCGCACCGCCGCACCAGCTCCGCAATCTGCGACAGAATGTACGCGCACCGCGTCGTGAACCCCATGATGCAGTCGATCTCGTCGTCGTCCTGCGGGTCGTACACCTTGTAGTCCAGGATCCACGCCGGCGACGCGTCCGTCGGCCCCCCGCTCAGCCCCCCCAGCACGTCCAGGTACGCAAACCAGCTCCACAGGAACGAGCACACCTGGCCCTCCAGCGAGCTGTGGTGGTCCACGCGCAGGCCCTCGGGCCGCGTCGCAATCAGCTCCCGCGCCAGCATCAGGTGCCGCTGCCACGGGATGTTGTAGCCAAACGCCGTCGGCGACACGATCGCCAGCGACGCCAGCATGATCGCCGTCGCCACGTTCGCGTTCGAGATCTTCTGCTTCTGGTCGTCCAGCGCCTGCCGCAGCGCCGGGAAAATGTCCTGCACCCACAGCGCAATCCGCATCGCCGGCTCCGTCTGGTCCAGCATCCGCGCCCGGTGCGACGCCGAGTACGCCAGCAGCAGGCTCAGCAGGTTGTCGTTGTTGATCGCCATCTGCGGCAGGATCGTCCGGAACGGGTTCGACTGCGGGTCGTCGTGCGGCACCAGCACCCGCGCCGTGTTGTTCAAGAAGTGGTGGAAGTACTGCACGTGAGTGCGTGAGTAGACGCTCCAAGAGAGAGAGAGAGAGAGAGAGAGAGACAGCGGCACGGAACCTACCAGTATGTTCATTGGATTCTCCGTCAGCTTCCGGGGCAGAGGCCCCAGGGAGCGCGGGATGCGTACCGCCACCGGCTTGCTGTAGTACCCCGGCGGCTCGCGCGCGGCTCCGCGGTCCGGCGCATAGCCCCGGCTCGGCGCGGGACCGCTTCCCAGGCCCGACAGCGCGTTGGCGTCGTCGTTCTTGCCCAGGTCCAGGTCTTGGAAGCCGCCGTCGATGCCGTAGTAGCAGCTCGAGCGCTGGTAGGGATCCGGCACCTTTGCGGCGTCCTCGCCCGCTTTGGGCTGCAGGCTGGGTGCCGGGTGCGCGTCGCCCGCCTGCGGCAGAAGAGGAGGTGCGTGGGGAATCGGCGGCGTGCTGGCCGATGGTGGCGTGGCCGCGTTCGAGCTGGCATCCACCGGCCCGGACAGCAGCGAGCTGACGCTGAGCCGGCGGAAGTCGTTGACGGCCTGGTGCGGGAACAGGCCGCCGACGCCGCCGCCGCCGCCGCCGCCGCCGCCGCCGCCACCACTTCCCACGCGAGGGGACGCGCGGCTGTGTCCGTCGTCGCTGAGGCGCGGCGACGACCACTCGTCCGCCGCAGCAGCTTTGGCGCCCAACGCGGGCGTCGGGAACACAAACTGCCGCGGCGACGTCGCCGAGAGCGAGCCGGACAGCGAGCTGGAGCCCGTCGTCGGCGACAGCGGCACGGTCCAGGCAAAGTCGCGCTCGCTCGCGTCCGAGTCGACCCGCAGCCGTTTGGCTGGCTGGCGGTCCGTGGTGTCGGTCGTGTCCAGCGACCGCCGCGCATTCTCCGCAGCGGCCATCGCCGTGGCCGAGAACGGGATCTGCGGCCCGTCGGCCGCCGGATACCTTGCAGACGACGGGACGGGGACGGGGACGGGGGCGAACGCGTGTCCGAGGGACGGCGGTTCCGCGGCGACCTTGGCCGTCTGCTGGCCGGCGCGCTGCGCCTGTGCCGGACCGGGCAGGGACGTGGGCGCCACTGTGACCACCGTGACCGGCGTGAGAACCTGGAACTGACCGGCCATACCGTGCGGGCCGTGCGGTCCTGCGGCAGGCATCTGGCTGGCTGGGGGCATGCCGCTCTGGAACGTCACAGAGGAGAAGGCAGACGTGGTGGCGGCGGTGGTGGCCGCAGCGGAGGCGGAGGCGGAGGCGGAGGACGAAGCGGAGGGAGGCAGCTGCGGCGGCGATGCGGCAAAGTCCAGCTGAAACTGCATCTGACGCTGTGAGGGCGGATGCATGCGCTGCCCCGAGGACAGCGACGGAGCCGCCGCCGCGTGGGCGAGGGGGGCGCCGGCGCTGTCGTCGCCGGACGCGGGGCCGTCGTTGTCGTCCGCGTCGTCGACGGCATCGCCCTGGGCCAGCATGCCCGAGCCGAGAGGGACTGCTTTGAGCTGCGGCCGCTTGCTCCGGCGGCCGTCCCAGTTGAGCCGGATGCCGTAGTCGCACTGGTAGCCGCCCTTGACGCATCTGCCACGTCAGCGAGAACTGTTCCTTCCATGCACAGCCCAAGGGCAACGTACCTGGAGCAGTTCGGCCGCTCCTCGGTGCACTTGACCTTGCGTGCCTTGCACGACCTGTGCCGCTGTTAGCCGGTCCCAGCGCAAGTCAAGTCCCCCTCCGCCGCCCATACGCACCAGCAGCCGCTGCGGCTCCGGCTCTTCGGCTCGCCGCCGTCCGGCTTCCGGGGCCGCGGCATGGCGTGCGCCTTGTTGCCTACCACCCGAGCAGGGCGGGAAGCGAGGCCAAAGACGACGGGGTGAGAAACGGCGCTGCAGCAGGCGCCGTGGCGAGGCCCGACGCAGGCGTCAGCATGCTCCCCGCGAGGCGCCCGCGCGAGGTCTGCGCCGCTGCTCGCCGGCCCGTGCAGGCAGACGATGCCGGGAGGACAGCCGATGAGTCTCGAGGACGACGACCAACGATGCGCAATCGACGCAATTCCAGGCGGCAAGCTGTCCGCGCCGCGCCGCGGAGGGGATCTGAAAATAGAGCGGATAGCGCGTCGTCGTCGCTGGGCGGGTAGGATAGCGCCAGACGCCGGCACAGTGGTGGACGGGGGTGCTGCTGCTATTCTGTTTCGCGGCGCGTGTTGGCGACGTTTTCCGTGTTTCTTCTCTCGAGCGGCCAAGGAGATGCACCGGCGCCAGGAACCCGAGTCGTGCGGCGACGGCGGCGACGGCTGCTCCTTCCTCCAGCATCCGGTATCTTGCAACTGCCTTATCGGGTAGATAAGGCTTTGCACGGCACATATGCACGAATACTCGTATACTTGGTGGGCCCCTCTTTTGCTCCTTCCCCGCCAACAGGATGCACTCCGTACAGCTATCTTGCACGGCACGGGAGGACGACGGTGTCCCGGAGGGAAGGAGGAGCAGGGTCGCATCATAGATGCGCTTACGGGTGCGTGCCGCGGGGGTCAGATCACGTGATTACATTGCGCTCTATTGGATATCAATGCTGAGGATCTTGATGTCCTCTTCGGGGCGCTCCTTGTACGTGCGCACGTTCTCGATGCGGTGGATGACGTCCATGCCCTGGAACGCGCGGCCAAAGATGGTGTGTTTGTTGTCGAGCCAGGGCTGGGGGTCAGCAAAAGAATCAGGAGAAGGGAAAAGAAAAAGACGCACCGTCTTCTCCGTCGTGATGAAAAACTGGCTGCCGTTGGTGTTGGGCCCCGCGTTGGCCATGCTCACGGTGTAGGGCTTGTCGTGCTTGAGGGTGCTGAACTCGTCGTCAAAGGTGTGTCCCCAGATGCTCTCGCCGCCGGTGCCGTCGCCCATGGGGTCGCCGCCCTGGATCATGAACTTGCGGATGACGCGGTGGAAGATGGTGTTGTTGTAGTAGCCGCGGCGCGCGTGCGTGGCAAAGTTCTCGACGGCCTTGGGCGCCGAGCCGGGGAAGAGGCGGATGTGGATGTCGCCGTACGTCGTGTGGATGACGGCGCTGGAGCCGGAGGCGGCGGCGCGCGCGCGGTCGAGGTCGCCGGCCAGGCCGCCCTTGGCCTTGCCGCCGCCCTTGCCGTCGGGCAGCGTGGGCTTCTCGTTGAGCACGTCGCGCGCGGCGTTCTTCTGCACGTCGGTCTGGTTGGTGAAGAGGTAGAAGCGCACCTTGCCGACGCCCGTGGCCACCAGCAGCGGGTCGCGCGCGTCGGCCTCCTGCAGCAGCGGGTTGCTCGATGCCGCCATGGCCACCGTGGTCAGGCCCTTCTTCTGCGGCTGGCCCTGGTACAGCGCCAGCTGCAGCGGCCGGAAGGCCTCGTCGGCGCCGTACAGCCGCACCACCTGGTTGGTGTACGTGTTGACCACCTTGATGCCGAGCATGGAGCCGTACAGCAGAAAGTGGCCCGACTCGTCAAAGACGAGGTTGGCCTTGTCGCGCAGCGCCTCCGTCTCGACCTCGCGCTCCGCGCCCAGCCGCCGGCCGAACTCGACGGGGTCCAGCTGCCGCAGCGCCGTGCCCGCCTGCTGCATGTCCTCGGCCGTGCGCAGCGACTCGTCGTAGGTGCGCGCCAGCCGGCCCGACGCAAAGTCGAACACGCGCACCTTGCGGTCCGGCAGGCTGAGCGTGGCGAACTGCTCGCCCGTCGGCGACAGCGCCAGCGCCGTGGGCACGCTCTTGGCCTTTTTGAACGCGAACAGGCCCGTCGCGCTCTTGAGCCGGAACACGTTGTCCGGCTTGGCGTACGCGCCGCCCGGCCGCCAGTACTCGAGCATGCCGCCGGCGTCGGCCGACACCACGCAGTCGTAGGCGTCGTTGTAGGCCATCAGCGTGACGGGGCTGCGGTGCAGGGCGGCGAGGGTGTGGATGGGCTTGGCTGCGGCGGCGGCCGCCGCCGCGCCGTCAGCAGCGGAAGACGGCCCCGACGACCCCGCGGCCTCGCCCCGGCCGTCAAAGATGTGGATGGCGGGCGAGTCGGCGTCGGCGACGGCGAGCAGCGGCAGCGACGCGCCGCGGCGGTGGACCCAGCAGACGCAGCGCGGGGCAAAGTCGAGGACGAGCATGGCGAGCAGGTCGAAGCTGACGACGTCAAAGATCTTGACGGTGCGGTCGGCGGCGCCGGCGGACGCGAAGCTGCGGCCGTCGCTGCTGGCGGACACGGCGGCCACGGCGCCCTGGTGCGCGCTGAACTGCTTGACGAACTCGATGCCCTCGGCCACCTTCTTCCAGAACTTGACCACGCCGTCCACCGACGTCGTGATCAGAAAGTCCGTGCCGGGCGTCAGCGTCAGAAACGCCAGCGGCTCCTTGTGCATCAGCGACTTGCTGTACCGCCGCCCCGCCGGCAGCGCCGACACGAACAGCGCCTCGTGCTTCAGCACCCGCCGCTTCTTGCGCGGCGCCGCCGCTGCCCCGGCTGTCCCGGCTGCCCCGGCCGCCGTGGGGGGCAGCTGCGGGCCCACATCGTCGTCAGAGTCGGAGTCGGAGTCGGAGCCGGAGTCGGCGTCGCGGCCGGCGTCGCTGCCGGCGGCCGCGCGGACTGGTTTCTCGGCGCGCGCGCCTGCGTCGTCCGTCTCGGAAAACTCGGCGTGGCTTCGCTTGTTGGCCCGGACGTCGCCGCCGTCGGTCGGCGCGTCGTCTGCTGCCATGGTGGTGCGACGGGGTGGGAGGAAGGACGTTGGTCGGGCGTGTGGCTGGCTAGGTGTGGCTGACTTTTTTCAGCTCCTACAGAGTATGCTTTAGGCTTACTTGTCTCATGCTCCTTTAGCGGGGAATAAGTTGTTACAGCGACCGCGCCTGCTGGAGCCGTCCGCCGCATGCCAGCGCCACCCAGCCAAATCCCGCTAGCGACAACGGCGCGCGTCCACGCAACTCGACACCCCGACCTGCCATGTGAGCCTCGTCTTCCACCACCGCCCGATCTCTCCGTCCAGTCCGTCTTTTGATCGAGCACCGGCCCGCCGACCCTCGACCCTTCCCCCATGGACCACCGCCACCCCCTCCAGCGCCTGGCGTCGCCGGCGCGCTCGCTCTCGTTTGGGCTGCACCTCGCGGGCGTCTGCTCGTTCCTGGCGTCGTTTGCCTACCTCTACACGTTCCCGACGCTGCCGGGCAGCAGCGTGGGCGGGGACTTTCAGTTCCTGACGATCCTGGGGCTGGCGCTGTCGCTGGTGACCTTTGCGGTGGGCTACGCGGCCGACCTGGCGCTGTCGCGGACGCTGTTCGAGGCCAAGAACTTCCTGGCCGTCTGCGTGGCGCCGCTCGAGGTGCTCATCAGCGTGCTGTACTGGGGCCTGCGCGCCATCGACACGGACCTGGTGTACCCGCCGGAGCTCGACCTGGTGCTGCCGCTGCTGCCGGACCTCGGCTTCCACCTGGCGCCCGCGCTGTTCCTGGCCGCCGACCTGCTGCTGTTTAGCCCGCCCTGGACCGTCCGCTGGCAGGAGGCCCTGATCCTCAGCCTCTGTCTGGCCTTTCTCTACTGGACGTGGGTCGAGTACTGCTTCAGCTACAATGGATTGTGAGTCTGGCCGGCCCCGGGAGCCCGGGAGCCCGGGAACCCGGAAACCCGGGAACCCGGAAACCCGGAAGCCCGGAAACCCCCATCTCGACCTGCGGAGCACGGCCTGCTGACCTCCAGCTACCCCTACCCCATCTTCCAGATGCTCCCGACGCAGCAGCGCATCTTCTTGTTTGCCTTTGCGGCCGCGCTCATGACCGGCAGCACCGTCGCCCTCAAGCGGCTGTACCACGCAGTCAACGGCGTCGCCAAGACCACCAAGACGGCGTGATGGGCGCGGCACGGAGGCAGCACGGAGGCGGCACGGAGGCGGCACGGAGGCGGCACGGAGGCGGCACGGAGGCGGCACGGAGGCGGCACGGAGGCGGCACGGAGGACGGTAATGACGGCGACGAGGCGGAATGGCGGGCGGGCGGGCGGCGACACAGCCAAGCTGCCGTCCAATGTTGCGCGCAGCCGCACGTGGCGGCACGGCTGGAATTGGGCGCTCCCATTGGCGGGCCTGGATGTCGAAATGGCCTGTTTCCCCACCTGCGCCTTGCCGCCGCCGCTGCCGCCGCTGCCGCCGCCCGCCGCCGCTGCCCGCCGCCCGCCGCCGCCTGCTGGAGCGCTGAGTCACAGGGAGTCGAGACGTTTGCAGCACGCCACAATACCCCTCTTTAGAAGGCAACGGGCCAGCCAGCCAGGCCTACCAGGAAAAGCCGGGGCCCAAAAATACGTAACGAGAAATTAAAAAAGTTGAAAAAGGCCCGAGAGGGCAACAGAACAAAAAGAATGACTGCAACGACGCGAACGGACAGACACGCCTTTCTTTGACGCTGCTCGACTCTCTCTCTCTCTCTCTCTCGCTCGCTCGTTCCCCATTGCGTCTTGCGACCCGTCTCGTCGTCCTGGGCTTCTGGCTGTGCCCTGACCAAACCTTGTGATCCTGCGACCGTGGCCATGTCGGTATGTATATATATAGATGCCTTCTGTGCAGACGAGCAGACGAGCAGACGAACCGACAGCTGACCCCCAGTCCTTCTTCATCCAGAACAAGAATGTCGGCAACCGGGGCGAGAGCGAAGACTGGCGAAGTGAGTGCCGTTCGTTCCCGGCGTCCCATCCCGCCGCTCTGCCGCTAACATGCAGTCCGCGGCTACAACCCGCTGACGCCGCCGGACCTGCTGCAGCACGAGATCAAGCAGACGCCGGCGTCCAAGCAGACGGTGATCGAGGGCCGGCGGCAGGTGGAGGCGGTGGTGCAGGGGCGGGACGCGGACCAGCGGCTGCTGGTGGTGATCGGCCCGTGCTCGATCCACGACCCGGAGGCGGCGCTGGCGTACTGCGACCTGCTGCTGGGCGAGAAGGCCAAGCACGAGAAGGAGCTGCTGATCGTGATGCGGTCGTACCTGGAGAAGCCGCGCACGACGGTGGGCTGGAAGGGCCTGATCAACGACCCGGACATTGACAACAGCTTCCAGATCAACAAGGGCCTGCGGCTGTCGCGCCAGCTCTTTGTCGACCTGACGGCGCGCGGCATGCCCATCGCCTCGGAGATGCTCGACACCATCTCGCCGCAGTTCCTCGCCGACCTGCTGTCGCTGGGCGCCGTCGGCGCCCGCACCACCGAGAGCCAGCTGCACCGCGAGCTGGCCAGCGGCCTGAGCTTCCCCGTCGGCTTCAAGAACGGCACCGACGGCACCCTGGGCGTCGCCATCGACGCCATCGGCGCCGTCAAGCACCCGCACCACTTCCTGTCCGTCACCAAGCCGGGCGTCGTCGCCATCGTCGGCACCGAGGGCAACGAGGACTGCTTCGTCATCCTGCGCGGCGGCACCCAGGGCACCAACTACGACGCCGCCAGCATCGCCGCCGCCAAGGCCGCCCTGGCCAAGGCCGGCCTGCCCCAGCGCCTCATGGTCGACTGCAGCCACGGCAACTCGCTCAAGAACCACAAGAACCAGCCCAAGGTCGCCGCCGACCTGGCCGCCCAGATCGCCGCCGGCGAGGACGCCATCATGGGCGTCATGATCGAGAGCAACATCAACGAGGGTGCGTTGTTCCTGTTCCCCGTCCTCTCTCGTCCTCTCTCGTCCTCTCTCGTCCTCTCGTCCTTCCTCGTCCTTCTCCCGTCCCATCCCCTCTCGTCCATCTCCCGTCCCCGTCACCGACTCACCATCCAGGCAACCAGAAAGTCCCCAAGGAGGGCAAGGCCGGCCTCAAGTACGGCGTCAGCATCACCGACGCCTGCATCCACTGGGAGGACACGGTCGCCGTGCTCGACATGCTGGCCCAGGCCGTCAAGCAGCGCCGCCAAGTGCTCAGCCGCAACGGCCACGCCGAGGGACAGGCGTAGACGCCCGGACGGGATGGTCACGATGCAGGCGTTGTCGGTGTGCTGGTTGCCGGTGCCAAAAAGCTCATTGCTTTCTGTCTATACCTTTTTCATTTCATGGTTCGGAGCCCGTTCCGGTCGAACAAATGGGGATCCAGTTGGATCGGATGTCAACAGAGGTCTAAATACGAGTACCTTGTCTACAAGTACCTTGCCCTATCCCCACTTCTCATTTTCGTGAGCGATTTTGCCCTTGGGCCGAGCGGTCACGTGACCTTTCACATGATCCAATCCGTGCCGGCCGACCAATGAGCGCCGGGCTAAACCGGAATTTTGTCGCGCGGCGGCCGTCCTGGGCTTCCGCTGGCTGGCAACCCAGGCAATTTTCGCAAATTCCTCTCCAGATGGTCTGAGGCACACCTTCGGATACACCGCATCGCCGCCTCGCTTCTCCCGGCATCCACCCCCCATCACCACCCTCTGCCAGCACCCCCCCGGGCGACATTGGCATTGGCTCCGAGCGCACTCCTGCGATCCCCTCCTTCGCCACCTTCGCCTCGTCCTCGTCATCTCCTCCCGACGCCGACGCGACGCTACGCTTTCGCCCGACATGTTCGCAAGGTCCTGCCTGCGGTCGTCGACGCGGGCGTTTGCCGGCCTCCAGGCCGCCAAGGTGCGTTTGGTTTTTTTTTTTTTGCGTGTACCGTGTTGCGCACGCAATTGACTCGCTGGGCAGCGCGCAGCCTCCACGAGCGCCGGGGCTGCGGCCGAGGCCTCGCCCGTGCGGCTGAACCTGGCCGCCGCCGCGTCCGCCGCGGTGGCCGTCGGCTCCATCGCCTGGTACTACCACCAGTTCGGGCCCGTCGCCCAGGCCATGACGCCGGCCGAGGAGGGGTGAGTCGATGGCAGAGGGCCCGGAGGCAGGCGGCGGGACGGCCGGAAAGCCGGAAAGCCGGATGCCGGACGGCCGGACCGGAGAGCCGGACCGGACCGCCGGCCTGGACCCATTTGCTTGGATGACACCGCTGACACGTCCAGTCTGCACCCGGCGCAGTACCCCTGGGTCCACGAGCAGTTCTTCAAGACCTTTGACCACCAGGCGTACGTCTGAACCCCCCTCCCCTCTCCCCCCCCCCCCCCTCTGCTGTCCTCATCTAACGAACCAGGCTCCGCCGCGGCTTCCAGGTCTACCGCGAGGTGTGCGCGGCCTGCCACTCGCTCAGCCGCGTGCCGTACCGCTCGCTGGTGGGCACGATCCTGACGGTGGACGAGGCCAAGGCGATGGCGGAGGAGAACGAGTACGACGCGGAGCCCAACGACCAGGGCATCATCGAGAAGCGCCCCGGCAAGCTCTCGGACTACCTGCCGGCGCCGTACCCCAACGAGGAGGCGGCGCGCTTTGCCAACGCGGGCGCGCTGCCGCCGGACCTGAGCCTGATCATCAAGGGCCGCCACGGCGGCTGCAACTACGTCTTCTCGCTGCTGACGGGCTACCCCGACGAGCCGCCGGCGGGCGCGCAGGTGGGCGCCGGGCTCAACTTCAACCCCTACTTCCCGGGCACCGGCATCGCCATGGGCCGCGTCCTGTTTGACGGGCTCGTCGAGTACGAGGACGGCACGCCGGCGTCCACGTCGCAGATGGCCAAGGACGTCGTCGAGTTCCTCAACTGGGCCGCCGAGCCCGAGATGGACGACCGGAAAAAGATGGGCGCCAAGGTCCTCGTCGTCACCACCGTGCTCTTTGCCCTCAGCGTCTGGGTCAAGCGCTACAAGTGGGCCTGGCTCAAGTCGAGAAAGATTGTGTACGACCCGCCCAAGGGCTCGGCCCACTAGACGACGGCCAGAGGGCTGGCGACGGTCTCGTCCCGGTTGGACATACATCTTGGATCCATAGAGGGGCCCAGCACAAGACGAAAACACAACAAAAAACGGCCAGACGCGGAGGAAGCGGGAGAGGGAGGCGGAGGCGGAGAGGGAGACGGAGAGGAGCGAGCGGGTTTCCGCGGGAAACCGAATCTTGGCTGCGTTAGGCGGCGGTGCCGGGACGCGCGGGCGAGCCGTGCGGCCTCTCTTCCCCGAGGACGGCTACCCTGTCGTGCACTGTATGTTTAGTAGAAAAGAGAAGACCAATTGATTCGATCTACGCAGGCGGTCAGGCGTGCGGCCGGCGGCGGTGTAGTAAATGTCGGGCTGGAAGTTGGGACGAGGCTCCGCCGCCTGCCAAAAGCAGCATCACTTGCAGCTCACCAGCGACCACCAAATCCTGTCTCTTCCAACGTCTGTCCCCCCCCCACGTTGCCGCCATGGGCGCCCGCACCGCGTCCGCGCCGCTCGACCTCTGCGCGGCCCACGACCTCCTGGAGGCCTTTGACCTCGCCGGCGACCCGGAGGCGCGGGCCTTTCTCGCCGACCTGCTCGCGTCCGGCATCGTGCCCCAGGAGGAGGTTGATCGCCTGTGCCGCGAGAGCGGCGGCGGCGGCCGACGGTCGCGCCGGAGGAAAGGATGGAAAGGCTGCCGGGACGGCTGCACAAACGGATGCTGCGGCGGCCCGCCCGCAGCCTACCACAAGAACGCCCGTCTGAACGTGGCGGCAGCGGCGACGACGACGACGGCGGCGGCGACGGCAGACGTGTCGCCCTTTTTCGCCGAGGCCGAGGCCGAGGTCAGCGACGGAAGCCCGGCCGAGGACGCTGCGCCCGAGACAGAGCCAGCAGCGAGAGCGCCTTGGACGACAAAGACCGTGGCCATCTACCAGAGACGGACGGTCCTCTACGGGGACGCAGGCCCACCGACGCCACGGGAGACGTCCGCCGTGTCTCTGTCGAGGGCCTCGTCGCCGTCGCCGGTGCCGTCGCCGGCGCCGTCGCCGCCTGTCCTGGACACGCCCAAGCGAAGACGGGAGACGACGTCGTCCTTTTTCACGCCGCCCTCGCCAAGGCGGCGAGGCGCTGGCTCTGGCCGAGAGAACGCTGACGACGACGACGACGACAACAACAACGACGACGACGACAACGACGACAACGACAGGGCCAGTCCGTCGCGGCGGTCGCCGGCGCTGCGCCCCCGGCGCGGCACCGTGTCGGCGCTGCCCTTCCCGCCGCTGACGGCGCCGTGCTTCGGCCTCGTGCAGGAGCAGCTGGCGCGCGAGCCCTTTTGGCTGCTGGTGGCGCTCGTCTTTCTCGTGCGCGTGGCCGGCCGCGTCTCGCTGCCCGTCTTCTGGGCCGTGCGCGCCCGCTACCCGCAGCCCGCCGACCTGGCCGCCGCCGACCCGCGCGACCTCGTCGCCGCCATGCGCCACCTCGGCATGGCCTCCGTCCGCTGCGCCGCCATCCAGCGCTACGCCCGCCTGTGGCAGACGCGGCCGCCGCAGCCGGGCGTCTGCGCCCCCGTCAAGAACTACCCGCTGCCGCCGCCGCCACCGCCGCCGCCGCCGCTGGCGCCGGCACCGCCCGCCGCCCCCGGCTCTGCCTGGGAGATCGGCCATCTGACGCAAGGCGCCTACGCCATCGACTCGTGGCGCATCTTCTGCCGGGACGCGCTGCTGGGCCGGTCCTCTGACTGGAAGGGCGACGACGAGCGGCAAAGCAGCAGCAGTGGCGGCGGCAGCGGCGGCAGCGGCGGCAGCGGCGACGCCCACGTCTTTGAGCCCGAGTGGATGCGCGTGCTGCCGCGCGACAAGGAGCTGCGTGCGTGTCTGCGGTGGATGTGGATGCGGGCGGGCTGGAACTGGGATCCGCAGACGGGGCAGCGGACGCCGCTCGGGGATGATCTGCGCCGCGCCGTCAACGAGGGCCGCGTCCGCTACGACGTGCTCGGCCAGCTGCAGATTGTCGAGGAGACAGGCAAGGGGGAGGCTCCAGGGGAGGAAGCGAGCTGATGAGCTGATGGGCAGTGCCCGACATGGGGTTGATCCGCATGGTACATCTGTGTAAAACAAAATCTATGTGCGTCTATATGCTTCTATGTCTGTTATGCCATGCAGGACGTCCTCAGCGCCCCCCGACCTGGCCCTTGGGAATGGGCGGGATCCAGCAGACGGCCAGGTTGACGGCGATGTGGACGACGCCGATGATCCAAAAGGCGCGGGGGTAGTCGGACACGGACGCGCCGGTCGCCGGCGCCGTGGTCACGGTGAAGCGGAAGACAATGGCAAAGAGCACGCCGCCCAGGTTGCCGGCGGCGCCCGTGAGCCCCGACACGACGCCGTTGGCGTCGGGACGCACGTGCGGCACCAGCGCAAAGTTGGCGCCGTTGCCGGCCTCGAGGAACACGGCGCACAGCGCCACCAGGCCGAACATGGTGCTCTTGCGGTGCGGGTCGACGCAGCCGATGACCACGAGCACCGCGCCCGTGAGCACGCCGCAGGCCGTGATCCAGTGCCGCTTCCACCACAGGCCGTGGGCGCCGTGGGCGCCGTGGGCGCCGTGGTTGTCGTGCCGCCGCCGCCGGCTGCCGTCGTACAGCAGGTCGGCCACGACGCCGCCGAGCGGCCGCGTGACCAGGTTGAGGAAGCCGAACATGGCCGCCCACGACGACGCGCCCGTCTGCCCCAGCCGCGGGAAGTTGTGCAGGTAGTACGCCGACAGCACCGAGTTGATGGCCAGCTCGCCGCCAAACGAGCACAGGTACGTCAGCATCACCGCCCACGCCGCCGGCGCCAGCGCCACCTGCAGCACCTCGCCCGCCGTCGGCGCCACCACCACCTCGCCGCGCGCCGTCACCAGCATCTCCGCGCTGGTCTGGCGCACCTCGCGCCGGCCGCCGTCCGCCGGCAGGGGGGGGGCCACGTCGACAGACTTGTCTGACGGGGGCATCTGCGGCAGCGGCGGCAGCGGCGGCAGTGGCGGCAGCGGCTCAACGCCGACGCCGACGCCTGCGAGGCCCTGCGCGTCGTCCACGCGGTGCTCGACCAGGTGCTGCTGGGCGCGGGCGTGCCGGTCGGCCCAGGCGCCGTCGGGCGTGTCCGGGCACAGGGCCAGCAGGGCGACGCTGGTCGTGAGCACGACGACCAGCGGCACGACAAAGGCGAGGCGCCAGGCGGTGTCGGCGGCGTAGCCGCGGTGGCGGACGAGCGAGTTGAAGACGGCGGGCATGACAAAGTAGGTGACGCCGCCGCCGGCGTTGCCCAGGCCGCCGGTCAGGGCGTTGGCCGTGCCGACGACGTTCTTGTCGAAAAAGGCCGTCGACCACACCTGGCACGGCACAAACGTGCCGCCGAGCAGGCCCATGAAGAAGCGCACGAGGTAGAGCCCCGTCGCGTTGTGGATCAGCGGCGCCAGGCCCGTCGGGACGGCGCCCAGCAGCAGCAGCCCGCCAAAGACCCTGCGCGGCCCAAACTGGTCGCACAGCGGGCCGGCCACGACGCGGACCAGGAGACTGGCGTGTCAGACGGTGAACGCGGCCGGGGGGGGCGGGGGGCCGGGGGCCGGGGGCCGGGGGCCGGGAGGAGGGGCCTTACGTAGCACACAAGGAGACAATGTTGGAGTTGGCGACCTGCGCCGTGGTGAGGTGCAGGTCGGCTTTGATGGTGACAGTGAGCTGCAGGTGAGCGAGGAGCCGCGCCAGATATACCGGGACCGAGACAAGCACGAGAGCCCGTTGCTGGCCCAAGACCACGTACCAGAGGCGGAAAGGCATACCAGGCCCAGAAGGCGACCATGAACCCGAACCACGAGAAGAAGAAGACCCGGCCGTACTGGTTGATCGGGTTGAGCACAGGGATGGACCGCGCTTTCCGGTTGATCGGGTTCAGGTCCGGTGCCCGCACCAGGTCCGCGAGCCGGAAACCCTGTGCCATTGCTGGGTCCTGCTGGGTCCTGCTGGGTCTCGGAGCTGGATGGAGTTCGCCGCGGGCTCTAGCAAGCATAGAGCATCGTCAACGAGTGGACGGCCTCGGCCTGCTAGAGCGTCTGCTGGCGGGACGGCGTATCGGGTCGTCCCAGGCAGCCGTCAGAAGGCTCCGATGCGCGTTGTCGGACGCTCTTGTCTTTCCGCCGAAACAGGCAATGTCCCTGTCCCTGGCCGCTCGAGGTTCTGCACCGGTCCTAGACGACCATCGTCCAGAGCGCTGGGCTCATTGGTCGGTCCAGGGTCGTGGTGGGTGCATGGTCGCCTCGGAAGGCTGTCCGTCGGTCGGGCCAAGAAATTTGACCAGAGGCGTTCTGGAGGATGCTAGGGTCCTAATTTACAGCCGACTTCCACTTTGGGACTAGTGATTGAGATAAGATATAGAGCAACGGAATTCTCCGTTTGCGGCTGGAGTTTGGTCACGTGTGTGTATTTTATCACGTGAGCGGCAGTCGGGCCACTGCGGCAGTCGGAGGCGCCGTCCACCAATGAGGGCGGCTGCGTCTATACTTAGACCCACGCCGGCCAGCCGCGCCCGGCGGCGGCAACAGACGGCTGCCGCGCCGGCCATGACTCTTCCGCGCCTCGCCGAACCGCCCGCCGGCCAGGCCAGCGTCTCCCTAGCCTTGCTTGGAATTCTCGCCGGTTCCACTGTGGGTTGGGAGACCGTTCCCGTCGCTGGCCAGAGAGGCTGTGCTTTCGCTTTGTCGCTTCGTGAGCAGCCGGCGGCCAGCCTTGTCTGGCCGGGCGGGCCATTGTGCGTACGCCGTAGACGCGAGGACAAGAAAGAAGCAGCGGTCCTTCTGGTGTCGAGTGTCTGCGGCGGCTTGCGGACCCGGCCGACCACAGGCGGGCGTCCCTAGTTGGCACTTCTGCCATCGACGACGACTCTCTCGTCGCAGTGGCCAACATGCCCGAGTTCTTTCTTTTAGCCCCCGCCTGTCTGTCCACTAGTCGAGCCGCGTCGTCTGTCGTCCTGCCCCAGCGGCCGCCGGGAACTTGCACGACTCGACCGATAGCGCGGCGCCACCGAGAGCCGGGCCGCCACGAGTCCCGTGTAAGACTGGCCGCCGCGCCCACTCTTTAGGGAGACAGAGACGGCCGCCGGTGGAGAGCATTCTGCGGAAGGGGAGACCGACGCCCGTCTGCCGTCGCCGCTTCCAGATACGCGGGCGTTGCCGGTTCCGAGGCCGGGTCTCTTTTATTTTTCACGGCCCCCCTTATCTCGTTCGTTTCCATGGCTCTCGTAGAAGCTGTCGAAAACGAAGAGCAACAGAGAAAAGAGAGAAAGAACGCAGATACGAACACAGACAAAGACGCTCATCCACAACCCCGTCCCAGACAAAGACGCTCATCCACAACCCCGTCCCTATCTCCTGGAGCCGCCGTCTCCGCAGCCACCAAGATGGCGGATGAACAAACACATCAGAACCAGACGTTCGCCGCTCCGCGTCTGCCGACGACTGCCCACAATGGCCCGTCTTCGTCTTCGTCCTCACTAGAGGGCCTGCAGAGCGAAGGAGAGACGCAGAAAGACACAGCGGAGGCCGGCCAGCTGCAGCCGTCAGCACAACCGGTGGCTCCGTCGCTGCCGGGCCCCGGAAAGAGCGAAAGCGCCGTGTGGAAGCACCTGACGGCCACCATCCGGCCAACCCTGCTTGCGGAGATCGAGCTGGTCCTGCTCACCATCTGCACGGGCCTGCAAGGTGCGATACTGCCCCCCCCCCCCCCCTGGACGGCGGGCTGGCCGCCGTGCACACACACAGCTAACACAAACTCTTGCAGACGGCGTTACCTTTGCCGACTACCACTGCTTTGCGTCGAACCAGACGGGCAACACCGTCTTCCTGCTGCTGGCGCTGGTGCTGCCCCGGATGAACGGCGAGATGTTCATCACGGCCAACATCGGCGCGGCGCTCGGCTTCTTCCTGGCCGCCGGCTGGCTGACGGGCCAGCTGAGCCACCGCATGGGCCCGCGCTGCCGCCTGTGGCTGGTCGCGTGCAACCTGCTGCAGGCGATCCTCGTCTTCGCGGCCGCCGCCGTCCAGTCCGTGCACGGCATCGAGCTGCGCGGCCCCGCGGCCGTGGCCGTCATCGCCCTGCTCGCCTTCGCGTCCGGCAGCCAGGTCGTGCAGTCGCGGTCACTGGCCATGACCGAGATCAGCACCGCCATGGCCACCGCCGCCTGGATCGACCTGCTCATCGACCCGCGCCTGCTGGCCGTCCACAACCGCCCGCGCACCCGCCGCGTCGTCTTTCTCGCCGCCCTCGTCGCCGGCGTGCTCCTCGGCGCCGGCCTCTACCGCACCGTCGGCTCGTCCGTCGCCGTCTTCCTCTCCGCTGGCGGCAAGGCCCTGGTGGCGTTCATGTACCTCTTCAACGAGGAAGACAAGCCCGCGCCCGAGCCCGAAAAGGGCGCCGACAAGGTGTAGCTCTGGTCTCTCTCGTTTCTCTGCGTCTCTCTGTCCTGCATCTTGCCCATCACTTCCCTTTCCATCTTCGTCTTTCTCTTTCCAGCTTTTCCAGCTTCATATCTTTCTTTTCCATCTTCATTTCCATTTAGACAGCATCAACGACCACGATAACGAACATAGACCAAAGCATTGGCAGGATACAGAGGAGTAATACTTGGGATGGTCGCTAGCCGCAATACATTTACAGGGCATTTTGTATGCTTAGTTTTTGCCCAGCCCGAGGCGCGCTGTGGGGCTTGCCAGGCGCGCCACCTGACTATTTGCACTCCGTACTCCATACGCGACTCGCTCCTGCCGGACGCGCTCGCTGCGGAACGCGGCTCGGAGAAACACGCCGCCGCCACGCGCCCAGGCAACCCCGGCAGGAGCAATGGAGGCACGACACGCACCTTCCGCCCACTGAAAGCACGTATCTTACGCCGTACGCCGCAGAACACCGGCCACGCAACTCCAATCCAAAACCTCACGATCTTCCTCTCCCCCGAGCCTACCCCCAACTGCTCGCACGTCGACTGCCGCCCGCCCTCCCTCTCACCCCCCATGCCGGTCGGCAGTCTCTGGGACGGCCGCTCCTCGACCTGGGCTTCATGACGCTCAACAACCTCGCCGAACAGCTGCCTTGGCTCTTACGGAACCCCCAAGCCACCCGTCCGCCAGCCGCCTCGTCGGCCGCGGCGTCGACCTCGTTGCGGCCGTCTGCCTCGGCGGCCGGCGGCTCGTCTTTGGCTGCAGCTGCGCTGACACCGGCGTCGACATCGGCGTCTGCGTCTGCGTCTGCGTCTGCGTCCTACTCGCCCACGACCGCCGCCCTCATCTCGTCCTTCCGCAAAGATCCGCCATTGTCCGGCAGCGGCGGCAGCGGCGGCAGCAGCAGCTGGCCCGCGACCGCTGTCGCCACGCCGCGTGCCTCGAATGCGGCGGGTTGTTTGATGACCCCCGTGCCGACGGGCACGACGGCTGCTGTCTCGTCTTTGCGCCCGACCCTGCTGGCCAGGCCCCATGCTGGCAACGCGGTCTCGTCTGATGCCGCGGAGGTGGCTGCAAGGGACGGCACGGCCAGACCGCAGCCGCAGCCACCGCTGCCGAGATTGATCCCGCCCGAGCTCTCGTCCACGGCTGTCTCCGCGGGGTCTCATATCCCGGGCCGGAGGTTGCTCCCGCAGCCGGTCCAGCGCCCAGCGGCAGCCGCCGCCTCCGAAGCTGGATGCGTGGCAACGCCGACGCACCAAAAGGCCAGCGGCTCGGCCAAGACGCCCAGCCGGACGCCGTCAGCCGTGCCCGCGTCGCACCTCAAGCGGTCCCGGACGCCGGCCGCGCCCTCGCCCTCCATGCTCGACTTTGGCTCCGACATCGACCTCGACGACTTCGACTCCGTGGTCGACCTGACCACCGACGAGAACACGCCCTCGTCGTCGTCCCCCGGCGCAGCCCCCCGCGAGGACGTCCGTCTGTGGCGCGAGGACTACGCGTCGCGGCCGGATCTGCTGCCCAAGCGCGGCAAGAAGCGCAAGAGCCACGAGCTGACCGGCTCGCCCGCCAAAGACCGGCGGCGGCCGGGCGGCAAGGAGAACGCAGCCATCGACGGCAACGGCAGCGAAGAAGACGCCATGGACGTGGGCGATTTCCCAGACATCAACGACCTCGTGAGCCTGAGCACGTCTTCGCCCGCGGCCGCTCGAAAAACACCGCCCAAAACACCGGGCGAGAAGTCGTCCCGGAAGCTTGTGCAGCACAGCTCTCCGCTACTGCCGCCGCCGCCGCCGCCGCTGCCGCCGCTGCCGCCCCAGTCTGTCACGCCCAACAAGAAAAAGCAGAAGCGCGAGTCCGTACGCAGCGACGTCGTGATGGACTCCGAGGACGAGTTTGTC
Organism: Ophiostoma fasciatum; assembly: GCA_019925495.1. Lineage (NCBI taxonomy): Eukaryota > Fungi > Ascomycota > Sordariomycetes > Ophiostomatales > Ophiostomataceae > Ophiostoma > Ophiostoma fasciatum. Next base: position 24,283 of record JADHKM010000029.1, on the reverse strand, counting down.
ACGCCCCCGACGCGCCACGCTTCGTTTGTCACGTGCCCCAATGACTCCGTCCTCGACGACGCCGGGCCGCCGTCGCCGCCTTCTCCGACGTTCCGGGCTGCTTCACACGTGGCGGACACGCCGCACAGAGACCCGCCGCCGCGCGAGGCAAAGCCAGCTCCAGAAAATGGCGGTGACATCGACATGAGCGAGGAGCACGTCCTTCAAGATGAGAAGAGCAGCACGCCTCAGGGCTCGGCAACAGCTGCACCGACACCGGATGCAAGACCACCGCAGCCGGAGACAGCACCGGCCACCACGGTCACAGCCGCGGCCGCGTCCGCAGACATCGACGCCAATGACGGAGACGCGGAGGCCACGCAGAGACCCAGCATTCTGTCGTACTGGCCTGCCGTCCGGTGGAAGCAGCACGGCGTCGACGACAAGATCCGGCAGAACACGGCCGACTACATGAAGGCGCTTCGCGAGAAATGGCCGCCAGCCCGCCGGCTACTGATCAAGGGAGAGAAGGAACCTCTCTTGAAAGAGAAGCAGATGCTAGACGGCCTGGTCGACGAGCTCAAGGCGTATGCGAGTCTCTACAACGACCAGGAGGCCCTGCTCCACGCCATCACCGAAGCCTACCAGAACCACCAAGACACCGAGGCCGAAGAGGCTGGCCTGGACGAGCTGGGCATCCAGCTCCAGGAGCGCGAAGAGACGCTCCGGGCGCGGCTCGCCGACGCCGCCATTGATCCGGCCGCCTGCCCGTCCGACTTCGATGCGGGCTCGGCCCTCGACGTCGTGGTCCCCGCGACCCAGCACCCCGACGACTATGTGCCTCCGATGCTGTCCCGGAACAACACAGCGGTGGTCGAGAGCCCCTCCCAGGTTGTTCTCCAGACACAGATGCCACCACCACGGCCACAACAGCACCATCAGCAGCAGCACCAAGCGCACGGCACGGGTTCGTGGGACGAGGACTGCCCCAGACCCACGCCGCCGCGCCCGCCGCGCTACACCGGTCCCAGCCATGCCGTTCCCGACTACTTTGACGACGACGACCTGTTCAACGGGATGGACAGTCTGCCGCCCCCAGTGTCCACCAACGGCCCCAGCAGGAGAAGCCCGGGTCGGCCTCAACCAGCCGCCGCCGCCGCCGCCGCCGCAGCCCACGGCCACGATTTCTTTAGCGACTTCAGCGACGACGTGGAGATGCTGCAGGTCGCTGAGCACTTTGAGATGCAGCACTCCTCGTCTGGCGCGGAAGGCAGCGCGCGGAGGCCTGGGCCGCCATCGCGGTCGGTTCTGGGCCCGACCTCGGGCAATGCCGGCGGGCCTCCGCCGCGGGAGCCGACGGCGCGGAGTGCTGCCAAAAAGACGGTGGAGGCGAGCCAGCGGGCCTCCGTGCCGCCTGCCGAGCTGATGCGCTTCGAGTGGTCCCAGGAGGTGCGGCGCGCTCTGAAAGACCGGTTCCGCATGTCCGGCTTTCGCCACAACCAGCTCGAGGCCATCAACGCCACGCTGGCCGGCAAAGACGCGTTTGTCCTCATGCCGACCGGCGGCGGCAAGTCCCTCTGCTACCAGCTGCCGGCCGTCATTAGCAGCGGCAAGACCAGCGGCGTCAGCATTGTCATCAGCCCGCTTCTCAGTCTGATGCAGGACCAGGTCGACCACCTCAAGGCGCTCAACATTGCCGCCAGCGCCTTCAACAGCAGCACGCCGGCGGCGGCCCGCGGCCACGTGCTGGCGCTCTTCGCCAAGCCGAACCCGGAGCACTTTTTGCAGCTGCTCTACGTGACGCCCGAGATGGTCAGCAAGAGCACGCAGTTCTGCCAGGGTCTGGCCACGCTGTACCGCAACAAGAAGCTGGCCCGGATCGTCATCGACGAGGCGCACTGCGTCAGCCAGTGGGGCCACGACTTCCGCCCCGACTACAAGGCCCTCGGCACGGTTCGGCGCCAGTTCCCCAGCGTGCCGGTGATGGCTTTGACGGCGACGGCGACGCCCAACGTCATCGTGGACATCAAGCACAACCTCAGCATCGACGGCTGCAAGGTCTTCTCGCAGAGCTTCAACCGGCCCAACCTGTACTACGAGGTGCGGGAGAAGGGCAAGAACTGCGTGGACAGCATCGCCGACCTGATCAACACGCGCTACAGCGGCCAGACGGGCATCGTGTACACGCTCTCGCAAAAGTCCACGGTGAGCATCGCCCAGAAGCTCAGCGCCGCCGGCATCTCGGCCCACCACTACCACGCGGGCATCCCGCCCGAGGAGAAGGCGCAGGTCCAGCGCGACTGGCAGCGGGGGCGCATCAAGGTGGTGGTGGCCACCATCGCCTTTGGCATGGGCATCGACAAGGCCGACGTGCGCTTTGTGGTGCACCACTATCTGCCCAAGAGCCTCGAGGGCTACTACCAGGAGACGGGCCGCGCCGGCCGCGACGGCAAGCCGTCCGACTGCCTGCTCTTTTTCGGCTACGGCGACATCAAGAACCTGCGCAAGTTCATCACCGACTCGGAGGCAAGCGAGGAGCAGAAGGAGCGCCAGCGGGAGATGCTCAGCCGCATGGTGGACTTCTGCGAGAACAAGCGCGACTGCCGCCGCTCAGAGATTTTGCGCTACTTTGGCGAGGACTTTGACAAGACCGAGTGCGGCAACACGTGCGACAATTGCAAGAGCGGCAGCCGCTTCGACCTGGCCGACTTTACCGAGTACGCGGTGGCAGCGCTGCGCGTGGTGCAGGAGTACAGCGACGGCATCACCATGGCCCAGTGCACAGACATTCTCCAGGGGCGGCGGCAGCCCGGGAAGCCGGGGCTGGAAAAGGTCCACGGCATTGCCAAGCAGCTGAAGAAGCACGACATCAACATGATCATCTACCGGCTGCTCGGCCAGCATGCGCTGCGGGAGGAGAACAAGGTGAACCACCGGTCGGACATGGCCGTTCAGTACTTCAAGGTGCGTTGGTAATTCGCTATCCATATGGAGATGGTGTACTGACTGAAGACACAGCTTGGCCATGGCGCACGCGACTTCTTTTCCGGAAAGAAGAGGCTTGAAGTTGTCATTAAGGTTGGCGGCGATATAGCCACGGCCTTGACTGAGGGGAAAGCAAAGCCGGCCAAGAAGAAGGCAGCGGGCAGCAAGTCGGGCGACAAGGCTGCCGACAAGGCGCCGGCCAAGAAAGGCAAAGGCAAGGCTGCTGCCGGCGCGTCTGCGTCCGCGTCTGCATCTGCGTCCGCAGCCGCAAAGAAGAAGCGCAAGGCGGTGTCTGCCGTGCTTGACGAGGCCGACGTGGACGACGAAGAGGGCGCGGACGCCGGTGACTCCGAGTTCGAGACCTTTGACGGCCCCATGCACGCCAACGGCTACGCCAAGGACAACTTTGTGGTGTCCGACAACGACGAGGACGCGGACAGCCACTTTGGCCCGCCGCCGCCGCCGAAGCGGTCACGGGCCAAGGCCCGCCCGGGACAGTTCCAGCAGTACGCCTTTCAGGAGCCGGAGAGGGCCGACAGTGCGAGCGCGAGCGCGAGCGCGAGCAGCAGTCGCACACCATCGAGGAGGAAGGACACGGGTCTGGCTCCAGTGCTGGCCGCGCCGCCGCAGCGGCAGCGGAGGCTCGAGGGGCTCGGAGCCCCGATTGCGCGCGACCCGCGGCTGTCGGAGGCCAACGTGGACCCAATCCACGCGGACATCGTTGCGGCGTTTGCCGACGAGGCGCGGCGGCTGGAGGAGAAGACGCGCAACGAGAAGGGCTTGCGGGTCCTGTTTACGGAGAGCCACCTGCGCGAGATGGCCATTGGCTGGACCGACTCGCTCGACAAGATGCGCCGCATCCCCGGCATTGACGTCGACCACGTCCAGCGGTTCGGCGCGCGGTTCCTGCCCCTGGTCAAGCGGTACTACGCGACGTACCAGGAGATGATGGGTCCGGACGGCGGCGGCCATCCCAGCGGCGACGAGAGCCCAGTTCTCGGGCCGGTGTCGGCGACTCGGCGGCCTGGCCGCACGGCGGCGGGGGCAGCGGCGGCGGCGGCGCCCTCCCGGTCCGACCTGGATGCCGTGGTGGACCTGATCAGCTCGGATGACGACGGCGGTGACGGCAGCGACGGTGGTCTGGAGGAGGAAGACGACGACGACGACGACAGTGGCGGCGGAGGCAGCCACCGCGCTGTCGGTGCCGGCCTGTCGTCGACCGAGGCACGCGAAGCCGAGCAGTGGCGCGCGCAGCTTGAGACTCTCCAGAGCCAGACGGGCAAATCGGGCGGTGGTGGCGGATCGCGCAAGGGCTGGGGTGGTGGCGGCCGCGGCCGTCGGACCTTTGCTCGCCGGGGGGACGGCAGCAGCCGCAGTGGGAGCGGTAGCTACCCCCGGAGCCGGGCGGCCAGTGGCGGTGGCGGCGGCGGCGGCGGCGGCGGCGTGACGAAGCGCCGGACAGCCGCGGCATCGGGTGGCAGCAGCCGGGCGAGCGGTGGCAGCGGTATCGGCATGATGCCGCTGTGAGCACGGCGGCGGGCGGTCAGCGGGTTGTCTTCGTTTTCCGTTTTTCTTTTCGAGTCTGTTTGCCGTTCCAAGTTTCATACATTTGCATTTCATCTGCCGACAATGGGAGTTTTTCAGTGTTTCTGCATTCTGCGGCGTGTCATCGCGTTGTTTGCTGTTCTTTGCTGGGAAGGCGACGGGAGCGAGGAAAGCAAAGAGGCTTTGTTACAGGGCTTGCATTCTTTTTAACAAGAAGGAAAAACAAACGACCGCTCCGCTCGCGCCAAGTCTCCTCTCGGCATCGTGTCCATCGTCGCTCTCTGGTGATATCGTACACAACAAAAAAAAGAATCTGGTAGTCTCCAGAGTAGGTAGGACGTGAAGAAACCAAAAAAGACAGTGAAAAAGCCACGCTATATAAGTGGAGAGTGAGCTTTGCAGCAGCAGTCGTGCGACGTCTAAGAGACCTAGACGACTTGAAACAAAGGGGAGGACAGGAGTTGCAAAAAAGACGTCTTATTTTCTGGCATCCAATTCAGAAGATAAGGAATACTGTCGTTTCTTTCCGCCCTGCCCGGCTGTATCTCGCACGGAGACGACGGCACAGCAGCAGGGTGGGACTTGTTCAGAATGATAACCGTGGAAAAAAAAAAGAAAAAAAGAAAAAAAAAAGAGTTGCGTTTGGTTTCAAGGCCCGCTCTCAGACACATACACAGGTGAGGAAACATTAAATGAATAGGGAAAAACAAGAAAAGGATTGGCGGCAGCCGAAAAGGAAGAGAGGAGAGAGAAGAACGTGAAGAAACATCAATGGCTGACCGAAATCAAGGCCGCCACCTCGGCTTGTCGTTGGGCTTTGGTTCGGGGGCCTTGCTGCGCATGGCAGCCCGGGCGCCAGCGAGGGCCTGGGGCGACTCGCGCCCCGAGACGCTACTCTCCCGCCTCCGCGGCGCCGGCAGCAGACTGGACCGCCGCGACGTCGCCAGCGAGCTGGCCGGCCGCGGCGCCGGGCTGGGGCTGCCGCCGCCGTTGTGGGGTTGTGGCGGCTGCAGAGACGCGCGCCGGTTGGCGCTCGCCGACGGCGGGGCCGAGGCGTGCGCCGCCAGCCGCGGCGGCCGGGGCGGCCGGTACAGCGGCGCATCGCTGAAGCCAGCCGGATTCCGCGAAGGCGTGCCGGCCGCGCCCTCGCCGGCGGGCGGCTGCGGCGGCGGCGGCGCGTCTGAGGAGGCGGCGGTGCGGCCGAGGGGGCTGCGCATGGGAAGGCGGGTGCCGAGGCTGGAGGTGGAGCGGGGCGTGCCGGAAATGGAGGGCCCGGCGCGGCGGAGGCTGTTGGTGGTGGGCGACGGCGTCGTCTTGGCGTAGGGGCTCGGCGTCGTCAAGGTCAGGGGCTTGAAGTTGTGGCCGGTATCGATGCCCGTGGTCGAGAAGCTCCAGCGGGGGCGGCCTTCGATCGTGGATGACGACCGCGGGGTGCGGGCTGCGGTCTGCTTGCCCACGGGCGTGAGAGAACCCTCGCGGTTCGGCGACGATAGGCTGCTGCCGGCGCCGCCGCCGCCGCCGGCATAGCTCGACCCGGGGCCGAGCGAGCTGGCGTGCCGCGAGGAGAGCGGCTTCCGGGCCTGGGCGGCGGCGGCAGCCGTGGGCGAGGAGGACGAGGACCGGCGGCTAGCGGGCTGCGGGAGGTGGCTGCTCATCAGCGAGCGGCGGCGGTTGCCGGCGCTGTTCGGGGGGTGCTTCGCGTCGGCCGCCGCGGCCGCGCGCCTGTTGTGGCCGGTGCCGCTGCCCTCGAGGCCGAGGGTGGACATGATGACGGAGGAGGGTGGGGAGCTCTGGGGCGTATCGTGGCCGCTGCCGACGGTGGAGCGGTCGTTGGAGAGCATGCTGGAGATGGAGTCGCGCAGCTGCTCGTTGCGGCGGTCGGAGGCGTGCAGCTCCTCGAGGGCGAGGTCGAGGTCGTGCATGCGGTCGCGCAGGGCGTCCCACTGAGCCTGCAGCTCCGCGTGCAGGCGCAGGATCTCGCCGTTGAGGGTGAGGCGGTCCTTGATGCCCTTGTCGATGATGGCGAGAACGCGCTCAATGGCCGGGCCGTAGTGCGTCTTCTTGGTCTCGTAGCTCTCCAACTTCTTGGCCATGCTGGGCTGGTTGGTGAGATACAGGCCGGTGTCGAGGGCCTCCTTGAGCTTAGCGACGCTGCGCTCGACGGACTCGTACATCTTCTGAGCCTGGCGGGCGGCGCCGCGGAAGACGGTGACCCAGCGGTCCTCGCCCAGCTCCTTGCGCAGGTTCTCGGCGTCCTTCTCCAGCTTCTTATAGCAGCTGTCGAGGCCGGCCCGGCGCATCTCGAGCTCCTCGCAGGCCGTGGGGAAGCAGGAGGAGGCGCGGGTCTCAAAGACCGAGAGGCGCATGGGCAAGAAGTCGAGTGATGCGCGCATCGGCTGCATGCGCGCAAACAGGGCCAGGAGGCTCGAGTCGTCTTGGGAGATGGACGGCATGGAGGCGCGGGCTGCCGCGCCGGTCGCCCCAGTGGCGGTGGGCGCCGCGGCTGCGGTCGTGGCATCCGGCGACAGGGGGCTCGTGGGAAAGATGGGGATGCTGTAGCGGTTGTTGGCGGCCGTGGTGCGGGTGGCGGCGGCGCTCTGGGGGGACTGTTGCTGCTGCTGTTGCTTCTGCTTCTTCGACTCTTCGACAATGGTTTCGAGGTCGCCAATGTCGACGCCGGCGCCGGCACTAGCCATGGAGCGGTGGCGGCGCTCCTCCATCTCGAAGACGAGGCGGCTGAGGTCGTCCATCTCGTTCTGGATGTCGCCGAGGACCATGCCCCAGAGCTCCTCCCACTCCATGGCGATCTCGACCTGGGCCTTGACGCTCTGGAGGGCGGTGCGCATGCGGCGCCACTCGTCCATGATGGACTCCATCTGGACGACGGCGCGCTGCAGGTCGTCGGGGGTGACGGTGGCAATGTCTGGGCGGTTCTGCAGGGCCTCGATGGCGCCGACGTAGACATTGATGAGCTCCTCGAAGCGCAGGATCGCGTTCTCAACCTCCTCGAGGCCCTCGCGGCCGCCGGCGGCCGCCCACTCGACGTCGTCGTCGCTGTCGAGGCCGTCGATGACCTCGGAGGCCTTGGAGATCCAGTTGCGGATCTGCTCGGCGGCACCGATCAGGGCGCGGGCGGCGGCCTGGGCGGTGGGGATGGCGGCCACGCGGCTGGAGAGCGACTCGGCGTCGGGCAGCTGCAGCGAGGTGAGCTGGGCGAGCTGGTTGGCGAAGGAGACACGCGACAGGGTGTAGATGGAGCCGGGGCGCTGCAGGCCGAGCGGGTTGAAATAGGAGGCGGCATCGGGGGTGAAGTCGGACCGGAAGTCGGACTGCTGCTGCTGCTGCTGCTGCTGCTGTGGCGGCGGTGTCGTGGGCGCATGCGGATCCTCCCTCCCCTGCTTCTGCTGCTGCTGCGGCACGAGCGGCGGCGAGTCTTTGGGCAGCGGCGGCGGCGGCACCTCGTCGGGGCAGGCCAGCGTCAGGGTGGCGGTAGAGGGGTTGCGCTCGAGGTGCTGCCGGCGGGTCTCGAGCTGGACCTTGGTCCCGTTTCCATTGGCGTGGTCCGGCAGGCGAAACTTGTTGGTGTCCATCTCCAGGGGCAGAGCGGGTTCGATCTCGGGCAGGAAGGACGAGGCGGGCGAGGGCGAGGCGGGCGAGGAGGAGGCGGCGCCGGAGGTGACAGACGAGGCCGTGGCCGTGCCAACGGACTGCTGGTCGCCGGGCTCGGTAACCACGACCAAGGCCGGGGGCGACAAGACCGTGCTGCCCGCGTCGGTATCTGCGTCTTTGGCCGCGTCCGCGTCTGCGTCTGCGTCCGCGTCCGCGTCGTCGTCGTCGTCGTCGGCGTCGGCGTCTGCGTCGGACGGCTTCGAGCGGCCCGAGGTCAGGCCGGGAACAACGGCGCTGGCGCCCTTCCAGGGACGGCCGCGGCGCTCGATGACGAGAACGGAGGAGCCGGCCTGGTGCTTCTGGTCGATCTGGCGCAGCTGGTCCTCGGGCAGACGGCCGATGCGCTCGGGCTGGTGGACGGAGGGCGGGGGTGCGTCTTTGCGGGGGGCGGCGCCGAAGCCGAGGGCCTTGAGGCGGGCGGCGAGGCCGGGCGACGGCTTGCGCGGCTGGGGCGGGTGGATGAGCACGGGAGTCGAGGGCGCCGAGGAGGCGGCCGAGGCGGTGGAGGCGGAGGAGGAGACGCGCGGACGGCCAGGCTCGAGGGGCAGATGGGTCGCGACGGAGAGGCTGTCGGGGGGGGAGGGCGACAGCGAAAAGGACGGCGCAGCGGCGGCAGCAGGAGCAAAGCTGACGCGGCGCAGAGACCGCGAGGGCGAGGGCGAGGGCGTCAGCAGGCCGGGCTGCTGCTGCTGCGGCGGCGGCGGCGGCGGCGGCGGCGGCGGGACGGATTTGGCGGCGATGCTGGCAGAGTTGTGGTTGCTGTTCTCCCGCTGGCTGAAGCTGAGGCGGGCGAGGTCGCTGGGGACGTCGGCAAAGGTCAAGACGGCGGGAGCGGCATCGTCGGGGGCGGGCGACGTCGTCGTGCTGGGACGGAGGCGGTCAAAGGGAGGAGGAGGAGGAGGCGGAGGAGGAGGCTGGGCTTGCTGGGATTGGCTGGCGCGGTTGGCCGGCGGGTGGAGGAGGGTTCCAGATGCAGTCGCAGGAGCGCCGGCAGCAACACCTGGTGGAGAGGCCGGGAAGGGGACGGTCATTTAAAACCCAGCGCGCAAATCGGGCGGTGTCGGCACGGCGCGGCAGCACGCGTCGGATGCAGAGTCGTGTCGGTCTTTTTTTTTCCCTCTCGAAAAAGGGGGCCGTTGGAGCTGGGGCGAGCGCGCGCTCGGCACGGAGATCGCGACAGGTGAGACAGTCCGCAGGCACGCAGGTCGCTGGTGGAGTGTTGGGCTCGCTCTGCTGCCTGGGCACTGCTGCTTCTTTTTGGCGCGTTCTTCGGTTTGACGGTTGCCTGTGCACACGGCAGTGATTGGGCGCGCGCGGCGAGACGGTGAAGGGAGTGCGTGCAGTAGCAAGATGCAGGAGAATGGAGCTGGCCGGGGGGGGGGAAGTGGGCGTAGGTGTGGGCGCGCGCGCGGACGTGGTCGTGGACGTGGACGTGGGCGTGGGCGGAATCGTGGTCGGAAGTGAAGCCAAAACGAGGGGGAAAAAAGGGGAGAAAGAGCAGACGCAAGCGGATGCGCGTTGAGCGACGAGAAAAGCCCGCGGCAGCGGCGGGAGATGACCGAATAGGAAGGCGTGAGGAAGAACGCGGCTTCCCGGCGGGCGGTGGGCGGGTTGGAATGCAGCAAACGGGGAGGAGGAAAGAGCGCACGACGGGACGGGACGACGGGGCAGGAAGGCGCGACAGAGCAGCCGGCGACCAGCAGCGACCAGCCAGCGACCAGCCAGTGACCAGCCAGCGACCACGGTCAGGCAAATTACGTACGGCCCAGAGCTACGCTGTTGCGTAGCACGACAGCGCTCCATAAGCTAAACAAGAAAGGGGCGCCGTGCCTGGCGGCGGCGCGAGCAGCAGGCCGGCGCAGGTCGGGCAGGTGCGCAGCAGTCGCGCCTGCGCGCTTATTGGCCGGGCCGCCAGGATCGAGGATCCTCACGGTGACAGCTGGCAGTTGTACGGAGTAAGCACCAGTTGTTAGCATAGTTGTTAGCATAGAAATACCGGTCCTCGCCGTTTCAGCCTGCAGGACAGACATGCCCCTGTTCCAGCGCTCTTCAGCACTGCAGCGTGTGGGCGCACGAGATCCTCGTGCACGCGCTGCTGGGCCTCGCCGCCTCGGGCCTGCCGCGCGATCCGCGCCTCGTCGCCGCCGCCGCCATGGACCACCGCCTCAAGGCCATCCGGCGTCCTCCAGCGCACCCTGGCCGCCGTGCCGCGGATGCCGAACGAGGGCGGTGGCGGCAGGCGAGCCAGGCGAGCGGGAGCCGGGCGAGCCAGACGGGCGGCCAGATGGGCGGCCAGACGAGCAGCCGCGCCGTCGCCGACGACCCGGACGACCGAGATCGACGGCACCGGGGTCCATGACGGCGGCTCGAGCGCGCCCGGCACGTCCATGCTCGAGAAGGGCAGCCGTCTCGTCTTCCGTCTCCGCCCACGACAGCCTCCTTCGCCATGACCCGCCACGTCCCGCCACGATGAGCAGCTCCGCCAGGCCACCGACCTCGCCCGACCTCGCCCGCCCGTGGTCGTGCTGCTGGCCACGCACTGGACCGCCTTCAAGCAGATCATGCAGCGCATCCCCGACGGGGCTGACCGGGTCGGCCGCCAAGACGACCAGCCCGACGGCGGCATGGACCACAGCCTCGTCCGCTGGCTCAAGCACCTCAACCGCTTGGTTGGCTGACTTGGACCACCACGCCTACGGATTAATACAGCGCGTGACCGTGGTGATGGAGGCGCAGCTCGACCGCGACCGCGACGTCTTGGCAGAAAGCTGGAGGCAAGTCGAGGCGTCGAGGCGGAGAAGAGCAGTGGGAAGAAAAGGGCGGCCTGGCGTCTTCAGCATTCAGACTGTCAATCGCAGAACGAACGGCCTTGGTTCAGCAGTGATCTGCTCGTAAGCATACATCATATTTGTCGTACAGGTACAGTATTCTACGATGTTGTAAGATACTCTATAAGATACGGTGATGCAACTGGTGTCTGCCTCAGGCAACGCCAAGCCACTAAGCTTACTTGCGCCCCACCGCGCAGACCGCGCTAGCCAGGCGCCCGACGAGGCAACACTCCACGAGGCGTTTCGCGGGGTTGAAAGGCGCCGCGAGGCTGTGTGCCCGAGAGATTGCGGCGAGGACGGGTGTTGACGCCCTGCCGGATTTCGTATTTGGGCGGCAGTGCTGGCGTCTGCGTCATGATCGAGTCGTCATGATGACTATAAGTGCAAACGGCTCTCTGGAGGGTAGACGGACGACAGACGACGGACGATAGAACAGACGACAGAACAGACGACAGACGACAGACGAGAAAACAGACACAGACAGACGGCATGTCTATCAACGCCCCCGTCACCCGCATGACCGACGGCGGCCTCCCGCCGCGCCGGCACTCGCTTGTCTGTCGTCGGCTTGCCGCTCGGCGCGAAAAGGCTGCCGACGATGACGACGACAATCACACGACTGCCAGCACGCTGTCCGGCGTCGAGCTCGGCACCCTCCCGACGCGGGCTGACGACAAGACGCGGGTCGACAAGAAACGGACCGCCGCCGCCGCCGCCGACGACAAGACGCCGGCCCTCGCCCGCGCCTCCATCGCCTCCTCCGGCTCCCTGCCGCCCGCCTACGACGCCCTCTACGGCGCGCCGCGCGGAGACCCGGCGCACTTCCCCGCCTTCACCCCCGCCGTCCAGCTGCACATCAGCACCGTCGGCCGCCCGCTGTGCTCCGGGCCCTTTGCGCCGCCCGCCGACCCCGTCGCCGTCTACGCCGTCGCCAACGACGGCCCGCCAGCCACCGACGGCCCGCCCGTCCTGCGCCAGCGCCCGCAGCCCGCCTTTGTGTCGCTGCGCCAGACGCGCGGCTCCGGCACGTGCACCCTCGTGGCCGGCGCGGACGCAGAGCACGTGCTGGGCGGCGGCGGCGTCTTGCGCACGCTGAGCACGACCACGTACCGCTTTGGGCCCGGGCGGCCGCCGCGTGTGGACCTGTTTCAGGACGGGGGGGGTGCTGCTGCTGCTGATTCTGCTGCTGCTGCTGCCGCCCCCTGGGACACGTTCCAAGTGCGCAGCACGTCGCTGGTGTCGCGCGCGCAGACGATGCGCACGCGGCTGGGCGAGCTGGAGTGGCGGTACGCGAGCCGGGCGGAGCGGGCGGCGGTCGCCAGGGAGATGGGCGGCCAGGTAGGCAGCGACGGCGACGGCGACGGCGGCGGCGGCAGCGACGGCGACGACCTCAGCAGCCTCCTGGTCCTCGACCGCGTGGTGCGCGTGTTCGGCGCCGTCAACACGCCGCGCACGCCCGCCTCGCTCGGCGGGCCGCGCGCCGTGCGCCGGCCCGTGGCGCGCCTGCTGCGCAGCGCCGCCCTGCGCACGCCCGGCAGCACCCGCAGCTCCGCCGGCAACGGCGGGCGCCTGCAGATCGACCTGGGCGCGTGGCTGGACCACGGCGCCGCCGACGCCGCCGACGCCGCCCGCGCCATGGCCATCACGCTGGCCGTGACGACGGCGCTGTGCATGCTCAAGAAGGAGGTGGACCGGCGGCGCGCGCAGAAGATGGCCATTCTCGGCGTCCTGGTGACCTAGCTTGTGTTGTAGCACTCTTGTTTGATTTCTTTCTAGCTTGGATATCCTACTCGATGAAAATGGCCCCGTGCTTCTCCCCCTGGGAGAGCAGGTTGACGTCAATGTCCGGCTGCTCGGCGGGTTTGTCGCGGCCGTGGTCTCCCCTGCCTCCGTGGTCCTCGTCTCCGTGGCCCTTGTCTCCGTGGCCCCTGTCTCCGTGGCCCTTGTCTCCGTGGCCCTGCCCACCCTCTCCCCCCTCCAGCCCGTTGTCGCGCTGGGCGTCGCGCACGGCCTGGCGCAGGCGCCGCTGGCTGCAGCGCGCGGTGTAGCGGCCCGGCCCGCGCAGCTGGAAGAGGACGTCGCCGCGGCACGACTGGCCGAGGATCTCGACGACGAGCACCCACACGATGAGCCCCGTGGCGATGGAGAGCAGCTGCAGCGACGTCAGGTGCTGGGCGGCCGGCAGCGCGCAGAAGACGGCGGCGACGGCGGCGCGGTTGGCCAGGCGCGCGGCCTTGGACAGGCGCGCCGTCGGCGGGATCTTGTGCTGGTGGCAGAGCGCGATGGCCGTCAGCGCAAAGAGCGCGACGCCGAGCCCCGTGCTGTAGTAGAAGCGCAGGCCCGGCGTCAGCTCCGGCTCCGCGCGCGCCTGGTACGTCTCCGTCAGCGACGCCAGCGGCGCGTTGCGGCAGTCCGTGGCCACCACCAGGCGCGTCAGCGCCGCCGACGACAGGATAAAGGCCAGCGTGAAGACCAGGTGCGCGTACTGCCACACGTAGGCGGACTCGGCGCGCCGGCGGATGGCGTGGACGTGGATGTTGGCCCCGTCAATGTCAAAGTAGATCCAGTTGAAGACAAAGGCCTGCACCAGCCCCAGCACCGCCTTGCCCAGGAACGCGTTGATCCCGTAGCCCCGGCTGTTCTGGTACAGCACGCCCACCACCGAGTACCCCAGCACCAGCGAGATGAAGGCGTTGGTCCGCTCCACCTTGTGCTCAATGTTCATCGCCGGGTAAAAGTCAAACACCCGCTGCAGCAGCGCCCGCCCCAGCCGCGTCTGCCGCCCCCGGCCCATCGCCCACCGGAACAGGCCCACCACGATGCTGCCCCCAAACAGGTCAAACGCCAGCGCCACGAACACGCACGCCAGCCGCTGCGGCATCGCCAGGTGGATGCTCGCGATCCACAGCGCCGCCCCCACCACCATCAGCACCACCTGGCACACCATCGTGCCCCGCACCAGCGGCACCAGCAGGCCCATCGTCAGGCTGTACAGCGCCATGAACAGCCGCGCCGTCACGTACATGGCCGCCAGCGCCGGGTACGTGTCGCCCAGCGTCGTCTCGCTGCTGCTGCTGCCGACGGCCTCTCCCGTCACTCCCGTCTCTCCCGTCTCTCCGCCTTCCCCGGCTCCCCCGCCCTCGCCCGCCGTCCGGCTGCTGGGCCACCCGTAAAACGTCTGCACGTTGTTGACCGTCACGCCCAGCAGGCAGGCAAACAGGAACAGGATCTCCACCCGCTGCACCACGTCGTTGGCCGCGAACCAGCTCACCAGCTGCGTCACGTCGCTCCAGATCTTCCAGCTCAGGCAGAACGTCACCAGGAACCGCAGCAGCTCGAACCCGTCCGCCTTCTCCGCCGCGTGGTCCCCGTTCACCGCAATGATCCCCACGTACAGCAGGTCAAAGAACAGCTCAAAGCTCTGCACCGACGTCTCCTCGCTCGCCCGCCACAGCAGGCCCCGGTGGAAGTACTGCTTCACCACCGGCCGCCGGAACAGCGGAATCGCCGCCCCGCTGCCCTGGTTGTGCCACGTCGGAACCCCGCCGCCGCCGCCGTGTCCGTCTCCGCCGTCCCGGCTGCTGCTGCCGTCGTCGTCGTCGTCGTCGCCGCCGTCGTCGTCGTCGCTGCTCCCCGCCGCGCTGTTCGTCTCCGTATTCGCCCCGCTCACCTGCCGGCTCGCCTGCCGGCTCACCTGCCGGCTCACCTGCCGCGTGTTGCTCCCGGTGGCCGCGTGGCTTCCCCCATGGCTCCCGTGGCCCCCCTCGTCGCCGCCAAACGTCCGCAGCGTCGCGCTGAACCCAAACTTGCTAAAGTTGTGGCCCAGGCTCGCCGACTGGTCTTCCAGCTGCTCCAGCTCCGCCGACACGTGGTCAAACGCCGCCGTCACCCGGTCCCACTCCTCCAGCAGCGCCGACCCGTGCTGCGCCCGCAGCTGCGCCCGCTGCTGCTCGTGGTGCCGCTGCGCCTCCTGCAGAAACCGCCGGTGCTCCTCCGACCCGTGCACCACCACCTCCACCTGCGGCAGCCCCGCCGCGCCGTCGCCGTCGTTGTTGTTGTTGTTGTTGCTCTCCCGCAGCACCGCCGCGTACTTTGCCCGCAGCGCCTCCACGTCCTCCGGCAGCGCCACCAGCACCCGCCGCCCGTCCGGCATCAGAAACTCCTGCGGCTTGCGCCGCCGCCCCGTCTTGGGCTGGCTCGACCGCCGCCGCTTCCGCTGCTGCTGCTGCCGCGGCCGCGCGCCGCTGCCGCCCCCCGCCGGGCTCGTGACTCCGCTGGCCGCCGCCGACGGCGTTGTCGACCCCGTCACCGCCCCCGGCGCGTTCGCAGGCGTCTGGCCTTCGCTCATGGTGTCGGCGTGTCGATCACGCAGGTCGTCGCGCCAGAAAGTAAATAAGGAAAAACGCGCTTTGCAAGAATTGACAGCCCGAGAGCAAAGAAGAAAAAAGAGAAGCTGCTGCAAAGCCTGCGCAAACAGTACTCCGTAGCGCAAGAGGACAAGCTCCTTGGTGCGCCAGGAGACCTGGGTCTCTGGCCTTTGTTTATATAACCTGGGCGAGAAAGCGTTTCTTTTTCCTGGCTGGCCAGCCTTCGGCGGCGATCGGCTTTTAGGCCGCCCAGCTGAAAGTATATCGGCGTCGGAGTTACTCCGCTGTGCTCTACTCCGTATACTGGGGCGCGCGCCAAGATGCGCTAAATGAGCCAAGGCTACGCTCTAAACCAGTGGCGCTTGGCCTGGCCAACCCAAGGCAACTTGGCCCGTGAGTAATTCATACAATATGCTTATCCTATTCTCCGCCGAATTGATAAGCATCACCAAGTCCCATACGGGGCAAATTCCCTAAGATTGGATGACGGAATGTACTCCGTTGGCGCTCTATTCATGGGCCAGAAAACGCCCGAGTCGCGGAAGCAAACAAAAAAGTTGCTGTGTACTTGTAGACGAAGGACGAAAAGAAGGAAAAAAAAGAAACACCCAACGCCGTCCGTTACTTTTGCGTGCCTGCCGCCCATAATCCCCCGGAAACGCCTGTGCAGCCAACAAGCCCATTCCCCGGCTTCCTTGAAATCCCCCGGGCAAGCTTGGTCAACATGAAGGAAAAAAGATGAAACAAAATGAACAAAGCAAGAGCCTTTCAAATGGAAACGCTGGCTGTGATTGTAGAAAAAAGTGTCGTCGTCCAGCCGGCCTCGGCTCAGCTGTTGCGGTCTTGCGTCTTCTGCGGCTTGTACTCCCGCACCTCGTCGAACCAGCCCATCGGCTCGTTGTACCGGTACGCGTGAAACTCGATGCCGTACGGCTTTGGGTGGATGGCAAACAGCATGCCCAGCGGAACATCCAGGTCGGCAATGTCATCCCGCGTCAGGTCCATAAAGTAGGCCATCAGCACCCGGCAGACCGACCGGTGGCTGATGATCAGCACGTGGTCCGTCACGCGCTCAATCTCGCGCACAATGTCGCGCAGCCGGTTGATCACCTGCAGGTAGCCTTCGCCGCCGACGCCCGGGTAGATGTACTGCAGCTTGTCGTGCTGCCGCTTGTCGTACTCGTCGGGGTGCTGCGTCTGGATCTCTTCGTACGTCATGCCCTCGAACGTGCCTGCGTTCAGCTCGTTAAGCATCTCCCAGGCTTTCACGTCGTAGTCGTCGTCCGCTTCAAAGTACTCGGCCGTCTCCACGCTCCGCTTGAGCATCGACGTCCACACACAAAAGTTCTTCTCCTCGAGATCCTGGTTGAGCTCCGGGTACGGCGGCGTGTGGTCGCCGGGCTGCGGCGGAAACGAAGAGCGCGCAATCTTGCTTTCCTGCTCCACCACCCACTCCTTCCGTTTCGCCGTGATAAAGTTGTACAGAGCCCGGCCGTAGTAGTGGCCGCGGTCGGTCAGCTCCGAGTCGCCGCCGAGCTTGCCGGCGACGTTGTCGAAGCTCTGGCCATGCCGCGTGATCCAGATCTGCCTCGGCGAGAGATTGAACGTGGTGAGGTATGCAGCAATGCCGCTGGCCAGGAAGCCTCGGAGGCGGTGGTGCACCACCTTTCGCCCGACGTCAATGATCTGCACGAACGCAAACTGTTAGCGAGACGGAGCCCGTGACCGGTAACAATGCGATCGGGCCAAATACGTACCTGGATGTACTGCAGGTCGTGCTTCTCTTCGTACGCGCCGATCGGCTCGTAGGCGCTTTCGTATGCCTTGACACGGGCCTTGAAGTCGGCCAGAGACTTGACTGGATCCTTGTTCTTGTAGTCCGGGCCCGAGAGCTTGAGACGCATATTGGCTTCCAGAAGCTGGTGTCGGCACATTGTCAGCGGGAGCTCGTTGCCAAGGCAAAGCGCAGGTAGGACGACTGGGTGGGGGGCTTACAGCTTCGTCCGTGCAGATGCTCTCAATAAAGAGGATGCCGAGCTTGGGCTCGCGCGCCTTGATGCGGTCAACCAGAAGCTGCCGACGGTGGAGCGTACTGTTAGTGGCATCCAGAATGCCGACCGAGCCATTGTGGTTGAGCAGGTAGTCGATGAGCTCATCCAGCGTCTCCAGTGCCACGAGCTCGCGTATCTTGGACGCTGCCTCGTTCTTGGGATCGAAAAACTTGGCGGACTGGTCCATCAACTCGTCTTCGTGCGGTACGGAGCTTGTGTGCGCGCCGCCGCCCGTCCCATTGGAATTGTTGAGGTCCAGCTTCGTCGGTTCCTCCACGGGAGGCGCCTGTGCGCCGTTGAGCAAGATGGAGGCGGCCTCCTGGACAGGTCTGTTTGTCTCCGCAGGCGCCGGGGAACCTGGCCGGGATCGGCCACGGGGCGTGGACGAGGGAGGCGCCATGCCGGCGGCAATGCGCCGGCGGTTGCCGACGTTGAAGATGCGCGTATTATGCTGCTGCCACGAGAGATAGCGCTGGATTTTCTTCGTGATGTAGGACTTGCCGCGCGCAGGCAAGCCAACCATGATGATCACGAGCTTGGCGGCGACGTCTCGGTCGGGAATGCGGCCGTCGGGAGAGACTTTGGACCGGGTCATGCCCGGGATATTGAGGGATGTCGCATGTGGTCGGACTCGCGGCGTATGGCTGCCGGAGTTCTGTCTCAGCGGCGGGCTATGACGCACTTGTTAGCATGTGTACCAGCAAATGCGACGCTTTTTGCGGTGCACAACATCTCGGTCCCCGTCTCCCCAAACTCTCTTTACTCACATTCTTGGCGATCCTGGCGCGGTGGATGCGTTGCTTCTCGCGTAGGGTGACTCATAGTGCGGTATGTTTGGCCTGCTGAGGGGCAGGCCCGCGGTGCCATTGAGGCCGTTGAGGGGATGTGGTGATTCGTTCCCGTTGGTCAAGGACCGCAGGGCGTGAGCGAGGGAAGCTTGCGGTGGAGGCAGGAGGTGGCCATCTGGTCCGTGGGGTGTAGGGAGCGGCGGTTGTTTCTCAAGGCTCTGGAGGTTGGGAGACGACGGCGCAGACGACGACGACGGGGTTGTAGCGGAGACGAGATGCGTGCTCATGACAAGCTTGGCCAGCGACGACTGCTGGGCCTGTTTTCTGTGTATTTGTGTCTGGTCTAGCAGGCGAGAACGGCGGACGAGTCAGCAGGCGGCGAAGAGATGTCGGATCAGGCGAGAGGTGTATAACAGGGAAGAAGGACGGGGAAGCTGGAAAAGGCGGAGTGCAAACGAGCCAAAAGAAGATGGGCAGGTAGGACACAGAGACAGGGGAGAGAGACAGGGGAGAGAGACAGGGGGCGCAAAACAGGACCGGGGTCCTGGTTGGGGGAGGGTGAGTGGCGTTGGGGGAAGCCGTGCGGCTTGGATGGACGTCGAGCTGCTGGAACGGCCAACGGTTGACAGGTCATG
This sequence comes from Ophiostoma fasciatum, assembly GCA_019925495.1. Lineage (NCBI taxonomy): Eukaryota > Fungi > Ascomycota > Sordariomycetes > Ophiostomatales > Ophiostomataceae > Ophiostoma > Ophiostoma fasciatum. The sequence continues at coordinate 5,433 of JADHKM010000029.1, read as the reverse complement.
CAGGTGGGCAGGAAGAGGAGAGAGTATGGGGAGAGTATGGGCAGGTGGTAATTTTAAACGCCAACAAAAAGATGATGCGCGCGCAGGCTTCTGTGGGGGTTCGACGAACCTGGTGTACTTGAAGTACTGCTTGCCGTCTGGCCAGAGATGGCCGCTGGTGGTGAGGCCGCCATGGGGCCGGTTCCAGGCTGAGTCACAGGAGAACTGGGCAGAAGAAGGGCCGGCTCTCGCGCGAATCAAGAAACGCAGCGGCGGTCTCGGCGGAGCGCTGGGTGTCTGTCCAGAGAGGATGCAGGGGGGGTGGATCAGCCGCCGCAGCGGTCGGAGCGTGGGCCCCGGGCTCGTATAAGCCTCGTCTTCGTATGGGTCGCGCTGGGTTTCGTCTGCTCGGGCTTTCTTCTCAGGCGAACTGTGGCCGCAGGATTTCCGTCAACGCTGGGCTCGTGAAGGCATCGGGAGCCGCCTGGGTTTCGCCGCGGCGTGCTCGCTAGCGCTCCCAGAGTTGCCACGAGCTCTGCAGCTCAGGCGGAGCGCGCGCGATAAACTGGTATGAGGGCGAGGCCGAAGAACAGCAGGGCTATTTTGCGGTGGAGTGGTGGAGGCGATGGTGGCCTGGCTGGCCAGCCAGTGGGGGAAAAGGTGGTTTGGATGACGTTCTGTGGGCCGGCGTGAGTAACTGGTGTTTGGGGTACGGACTTTGCTGGGGGCCGGAGGAGTGCAAAAGCAGCGGATCGTGCGAGAACAGATGAAGCCAGCTAAAGGATGGGAAGAAGAGACGAGGGATGAAGAAGAGATGGAAGAAGGGCTTTTGTCTTGTTTGCAGGCCACAATGGATGACAAAAAGGGTTGAGAAAAAAAAAAAACTGGATACAAAGAGCGAGGGAGCGTATCTTACCTCTTGGTTTGGGGGCGTTGATCTGTCGCTTCCCAAAACTCACTGCAGGCGAAGGACGGAAGCAGTGCTGTGGTAGTTGCAGACGAGGAAAGAGCGAACGAGGGCCACAGCACAGAGGCGACTGGCTGGCCTTTTTGGCAGCAACGATTGCCTTTGGGATCACTTCTGTCGCGGTGTTGCTGTTCTGTCGGTGAGGTTTGTTGGGGTATTAGACAGCCAATGGAGGCAGGCGCGGAGTAAGGCGCAGGCGCAGACGCAGGCAGGTGCACGCGCAGGCAGGCTGGATCGGCAGGGGCTGCGCAGGCTTTTTGCTGTTCGCGGCGCGCCAACAAAAAGAAGGAAAGAGCGGGCAGAACGAGCAGGGAAAGAACAGAGGGAAAGCGACGAAGAGGATGAGGACGAAGAGAAAGAAGAGAAAAGGAAGCTCGAGACCCTGTATATTTTGCAGGACGCTGATAACAGCTCACCTAGAAAAGTCTCACCGCAGCACGCCCGCCGCTCGCCTACTGGTAAATTAACTTGTACGCGCACCTCAGCAGCGAACTCGGTCTTATTTCTGGGTCCTTTTTTTTGGAGAAGCGCCCTATGGTCGACAGGGCGAAGCGGCGAAAACGGCGGATCTGGGCTACAAAGAAGGCAAACAAACGCCACCCGCGGGCCAGGTCCTCGCCTCGTCCGGCCGCGGATGGAAGTGAGACAGGACTGTACAAAGTACAAGCAGGACGTACAAGGATCCCAGAATGGACCCTGGCAGCGCGCAGTCCGCGGCGTTGCGCGCAGCCCGCGGACCGGAGAACGGCGCTGTGGCGCCGGAGGGGGTCGAGCAGCGGATGCGGAGAATTTGGAGAGCACCAGCCAGAGAGCTGCTGCGGACCACCTGAACCAGCACATGTGCATTCGAGCCGGCGAGAAAATTTTCCCCCACCGCGCTGCGAACTTCGGAGGCCGCGGCGGCTCGCTTTGGGGGGGAGGAGCAGGGCTAAAAGGCACTAGCGCCAGGAAGCAGGCAGAGGCGCTAAGAACGGCAAGAGCCTGGACAGACAGGATGGACAGACATAGGCTAAACGGGGACCAAGGCCACAGCCAAGAATGCCAGGCCAGAACGAGACGAGTCGGCGGTCACAGGACAAGCCATCCTGGCGGTCTGGCGGTCTGGCGGTCAGACCGCTCTTACGCGTGTGCGAGGGTACGCAACGGGGGACCAGAGGACCGGACGAGTTTGTGAGTGTGACGAAAGGAAAACCAGTGCGAGCAAGGTGGACTGCGGAGTAAGATAAAATACGTATGCTTAAATATATACAAGTAAGATACGGGCCTGGCCTGGCCAGCCGCCTGGAGCGCCGGAGTTTTGCTCGGGGTAAGTGTCCCAAAGAGGAAGCCCCAGAAGGGTGCGGCACATGGACAGAGCGTACTCCGTACTCCGTACGAGGTCCGTTGCGCCTCCTGCTGAATGCGGCCGTGGCGGGACGGCCGGCCGGAATTCCGGCGCCTGTGCTGGGCGGGTAAAGCAAAGGCCGTGCCCGCGAGACAGCGCCACCACTACGGAGTACGCAGTGTTTGTACAAGTATTTGTACAGCGCACGCAATTCACCGCGAGACCTGTGCTCCTGCAAGTAAATGTAACCTTGGTAGCCCGTGGACTGGAACCCCCACGTCCGCGTGCACATCCCGCATGGGGGCCCTCTGCCTTGCCCGGCCGAAAGAGCCCCTTGGACGTCCAAGAAAGGATGCCTGCAGGCCATCGATGGAACGGCGTCATGGATGGGGACGATTCGGAGGCGGCCGACGAGCAGGAGGGCCGCCCGTGAATCTGACCAGGCTGTGTGGCGGCCTTGGCAGAGTGCCTGGTCTTGCAGTCATTCCAAATCGATGTGAGATATATGCGAACATATTTATAGCTGTCTAAGCATATGAACGGAGCACGGCGCCAACGTGGTCGTTTGCGCGCCGGCCATAGGTCGGACCCTCCGCGTTACCAGATGTCACCGGCGCCCGGACACCGAACGTCTCACAGAAGCTCGTACGCGTGGGCACAGGCGGTCTGTCTGTCCATCTGGTCTCACCGCCCAGGCCTCGTGCTGATATCTGGCTCACAGCAGCGCCACCGACGGATCGTTGGCCCGGAGGGGCGCGCTCCTTCTGCCACGTGAAACGCCCGCCGCCTCCAGTACCGCACAAGTCAGATACGATAAGCATGCAGACCGAAACAGGATTGGTCGGATCTGGGGGCCAGCCAAGCCGCCGATGCCGACCGCCGTGTATCCAGAGATCAGCTCCGCAGCCTCGCCACGCCCGAGCGAGTGCACGCTACGACCACGAGGCGTGGGGATGGGGGTGGCACCGGGCGTATGTGAGGCAAAGGGATGGAGCATTCAGAACCGTATCTTACTTGCGATAGGAATGGCTTCACGCACCCTTTGTTCGGCTTGTGTGTCTGGCTGCCTGCTTGTTGGCCAGCCTCGATGCTCAGCAGCCGCCGGCTGCTGCCCCACTTTTATTTGACTGAAGGTTCGAAAAAACTGTGCGGCTTTGCCTTGTCATCCCGATCGCGACTTCCTTTCTTGACCAGCCAGAGACCGAGGGAAAAAAAAAAAGAGTGACCAGACGCCATCGCTCCTTCCTTTCTTGTTCCTTGTCGGTCTTTCTTGGCTTCCCTCTTTCTAGCCACAAACGGACACGAGACACCGGCTGCAGCTCTCACCGCAGAAGGTGCATCTCTCCGTCCACAAACAAAACACCCCCAATCTCGTCTCCTTGCGGAAGGGACCACCTCTGCGCTTGCCATCGGAGGAAGGAGGCTGCCGGCGAGGCGCTCTTCTTCTTTCGTGTCTTCTTCTTTCCTCGGGCTTTGCCCTTGCACGATCCTGGCCCCAGCTTTCCCGACGTGTCCTGCCGGTCACGGCGGCAACCTGAACAACACCCCTCCTCCTGCCCCCTTCCCCATCCAAGACTGCACCAAGAGGCAACCGCCATGTTCAAGATCTAGGAATTCTTTCTCGGCGAACCCTTCGTACCCCCTCTCCCCGCACGCCTGTGGCCAGCATCACCAGGCCGACCACCGTGACGGGCGTTGCTCCTGTCGGCTCGTGCTTTCGCAGATTGTCCCCTGTTTCTTGTGTTTGTCTTTTTTCTTTCTCTCCTTTGCTACACGCACGATCTTATCCCCTCTCCTGCCTCCTTTCTCTGCTGCTCTCCTCTTCCTCTTGTCGTTCCGCGCTGGTTGTCCGTCTGTCTGAACGTGAATGCTGGCCGAGCAGGACGAGAAGGGGGGGAGAGGCGCCGACGATCCGCACAGCGAAGGCGAGCGGAAACGGAAGAGGGAGACCGGGGAGGTTGATGACACGGTTCAGAACGAGGTGCAGACCGAGCCGAGAGCGCAGACCACCCAGCAGGCCCCCCAGCAGGCCAACCTGTCGGCGGCCGTGGCCCCCACGAAAAAGTACGATCTAGCCAAGATGACGAACCAGGCGGACCTGAGCAAGATCGTGGAGGGCCAGGAGCCCGTCACGAGAAGCCTGATCCCCGCCCACATTGAACACGGCGTCCTCATTCCGCTCAAGACCACGCTCGAGCTGCGCGACGACCACCAGTGCGGCCAGGTGCTGATCACGCGGTCACCCGTGCGGTCCACGAGTGCTGTCATCAGGTAGGTCTTGTGAAGACAAACAAAAGAGAAAGGATGCGCGCTCACATGCAGCCTCCTTCGCGACATGCTCCCTGAGGAGATTGTTAAGGGCATGCCTCACCTGCGGCGGTGTGCGAAGCCGATTGACCTGCCGGCCCACCTCAAGACGCAGTTCATGAACGACACGCCGGCGAGCAAGCAGATCCACACGGGCAAGTCCAACTGGGTCTACGTGCTGCTGGGGCTGGAGGCGACGCTCGTGCGGGAGGAGATCACGGCGGCGCTGGCCAAGCTCGACGGCTTCGAGGACGGCGTGTTCCTCGCGTCCATCCCCGTGCCGCTGCTGGCGCCGACGTCGCAGATCCAGGCGGCGCTGTGGACGAGCCAGTTCTGGCCCACCATGTACCGCAAGAACAACCCGCTGGGCCCGCACCCGAGCATGGTGGTGCGCGCCACAGACGAGATCGCCGCCGACGCCCCCCTCTGGATGGCGCTGGCCCACGACATGGCGGCCAAGGCCCAGGCGGCCGGCTACGGAGAGGCCATGGGTGCCTGCATCGTGTACCGCGGCGACGACGGGCCGCGGCTGGTGGCCGTGGCGGGCGACGCCCGCTGGCGGCACCATCACAGGCCGGCCAAGACGGGCGCGGGCAGCTCGGGCAGGACGGGCCGAGCCGGGAATACGGGTAACCCCATGGCCCACGCGGTGCTCCGCGCCATCAGCATGGTGGCGCAGAAGCTCGTGCGCGCCGAGAAGAAGAACCAGCGCAAGCGCAGCAGCGCCTCCGGCAGCCAAAGCGGGCGCCCGGCCGGGCTGGGGCCGGATGCGGGCGATGCGGCTGCCTCCTTTGTCCCTGTTACCACCTCGGACCCAGCGGGCCCAGCAGGCCCAGTGGGCAAAGAAAACAACCCC